>JARPMJ010006171.1:0-55109 GCA_033366665.1 Phoxinus dragarum
ATAGGTTCAAGAGTTTGTGACTTGGTATGTTATTGCCTCTGGCAGCCACATCTCCAGGAGGCAGAGGAGAGCAAGCTAAGGGGAAATAATGTTTTTGGGATGACATGCATTTTCTGTTTATTTAATTAATTGCATTCTCTATTTCCTTTTGTGGGCTTAAGTGAATTTCTGTTTTAATTTTATGGGATAACTTAATTTTTTTTGACAAGAATTAATAAAAAGCTGATTTTTGTTCTCAGGAAAAGAGGCTTGTTCTCATGTTTCCCAAAGTCTTTGTTTTGAAACGTGTGTTGACCCCATTTTTAAATGACCCCACTATAGCCTCCTTTATCCTGTTGTTTGTGGATTTTACAGTGAGGCATATTTATTTGTGCACACAGGGATATTGTTATTTCATATGGTTTTACATGCCATTTTGTATACATTTATATACAATAAACACTATGCGGACAGGCTAAGTGATTTCATATGGTTTTACATGCCATTTTGTATATAAACACTATCTATGCGGACATGCAGGCTAAGTGATGATAGGGCTATGATGTCTGTCCATGTATCTATTCTACACGGTAAATTAAGAAACGGGAAAGTAAAGTAATAAGTAGTGAAGTTACTTTTCAAATGCAGTAACTAGTAAAGTAATCTCATTATAATTTACAGAAGTAACTAGTAACTAGTAACTAATTACTTTTTTTGAGTAACTACCCCAACACTGTTCACAATGCCATCACAACACCGTAAGAGCTAGAACAGATGAATTAACATTATTGGAATGTGTAAATAATTCACGTACATATGAATTAAACAAAACAGTAGACGATATAGCAACAAAATTAATACTACATTTATCATAAACAACTTAAATTACTAATAAATCAAACAAACACATAAAATAAAGACAACATTGTAACATAGACAACATGTAACAAAGACAACATGTTATAATGTAACATTATACACGTGCATAAATATACATGTAGTATACTTTGTACTCCTTTCCAGCCAGGTGCTAAAACAAACGGACAAAAAACAAATACTACAAAATAAAAAATAAACAGCGACTATATGCCTAAATGCACTTTAAAGGTGACCTTAATACTATTATTCATATCCGTGAATCAGTGACCGCATGGCTCCGTGTCTCCGTCTGTCAGCAATCTATCTGTGCGCGAGCGATCTGTTCGCCCTTCCGGCAAGCCGCATTTCAAAATAAAGGTCTCTATAGGTTAAATAACTAAGAATGCAAAGTAAACTTTCAAAATATAGCCTAATAAACACAATATTAAGAAATATAGAATTACGAGAATATCAGAATAATATATTAATGCCCATAACTAATTCAAATAACTGAGGGTTATTTACAAGTCAGTTTAGTTCAGTATACATTTAGATACACATGTAGTTATTATCGAATAATTTTTTGGTAAAGTTTTAGCATTTTTAGTTTGAATTTTGATTTTCAAATGTTTTTCATGTTTAGGTTTTTCTGTGTTTACTGAAGCATTCCTTGTATTCCATTCATTCACAAGGGGTTCAAATTGACCCAATATTTTTATTACAAGCACATTAACTCCTCTAATCCAGTCAATTTTTGAGTGTTTCGTGGTTCAAGTGCGACAAAAGTCCTAAGGTCTTGGACCACTCCGATGAACACTACATGTTTTTATTTTATTTTTTACAAATAATTAGGATGAGGAGCAATTCATATTTATTACATATTTATTACAGTAATATTGCTAAATTATTTAATACATGTAATATTGTAAGTTCTTTACTATCCACCTCAAAAAATAATATATAGGCCTAAGTTATTTTACTCAAGGCTTCACAGATTTGGATGAACAGTCGTTGATCACCTGGTACGAGAGCATCTCTCCTGCAGTCATACAGCATCCCCAGCTGGAAGGGTCTCCCTAGAGCTGCAGTCTCTATTGAATTCACTCCCACTCGATCCATGCTAGAAAAAACCAGTGAGATTACTGATAGAGGTTTGACAGATATTTTTTAAAGCTAATATTCATTCATAGCTATCAATTCGGAAGTTGGTTCTTCAATATGAGCTTTAGCGCCATCTGGTTAGTCTGTAAAAATATATGTTCATAAGGCACAATTTAATGGTTTCTCTAAACATCAAATAAAAAATAAAAACAATCAAAGACTCAATTTAGCCTGCAATGTAGCCTATTATAATTCTTGTCTTACCCTCTCGAAGACAGTTGAGTATCTGTCATGACTGGTTCCACAGGAGTCTGGGTTACACAGCAATGCTGCTACATAGACTAAAATACAAATAAAATATTTTTTTTTCCCACAAAAGACACAATGTAAGAAGACCTAACAAACTGTTATCATAGACGAGAGAAAGTCGTCATTTGCGTTTCCACTGAAGAGGACTGATAGACGCAGCGCGAACTGATGTTTATGAAGAGAAGCACAGTAGCGGAAATATGCGGAGCGGATGTGTCAAAATATGAGGAAGTTCATAATCACGGAGAAGAAACAGAGCCACATTGACAAATGAAACTTAATAAATATGATGACAATGCATGATTTGTCTGTGTTCGTCAAGTAATGTCGGGTATTTTTTTTATGGAATAGCTAATGAGTTGCATTACACATTCATTTCAATTCAATTTCAATTCAGTTTATTTGCCAGACTCATGTCCAAAAGCCACGCAAAAGTTTTGAACAGAGCCACATTAACTTGAGCAGAACAGTAACTAAACTTACGTGCTATGTGTTTGACTCATCATCATTCATATCATCTGCAATACAATGACCGAGGTATTTGATCTTTTTGCAGACCTCAAGACAATTATTGGCTAGCATGAACACAGGAAAATTAGAAGCCATGTATCCTGTTTCGTTCTGCATATTAAAACAGCACTTTTGCTGGAATTGTATATATCAGACTCCACCCCATAGTCAGAGCATATATTAAGAAGCTCCTGTTGCCCAGCACTACTCGGACTAAAAGTAACAACATCATCTGCATACATACGATGATTCACCAGCATGCCACCAATCATACAGCCAGTGTTGCAACCATTAAGTCTCCTTGACAGTTCATCCATATAAATTAAATAAGACAGGGACATTCCCTGATATGCATCCATTCCATTTGATATGCATATGCTGGTGGGCATACCAAACCCTTACAATATACCCAGGCACTCCCCTTTGCTTTAGCCTAATAAAAAGCTGTTTGTGATTCCCTCGATATCACAGACCTTGTACAGCTATACTCAGTTCGAAGGTCACTGAGATCCTCAAACAAAGGGCTCCTGCTTGTGCCGCACTCACGGCTCAAGCAGAAGAGTGATAGAGCTTTTGCAGTTGCTGCCCCACGTCTGTGGAACCAGCTCCCCCGGGATATTAGATCTGCCCCCTCCATTCAAATCCAGGTTAAAAACTCATTTATATTCCATGGCCTTCCTTGTTCCCTAACCTGGCACTCCTGTTTGTTTTCTGTATTTCTGTGTTGTGTGCCCTGATATTGAAGGTTTTCTTTTTATTCATGTTTTAGATTATTATGATTATCGATTATATGTGTTTTTTATAGTTATTCATTGTACAGCACTTTGGTCAGTTTTGCGCTGAGTGTAAATGTGCTTTATAAATTAAAATTACTTACTTACTTACTTACTTCTTGTCTGTTTTTTTCCAGACAGTCAGTTTGTAGAAGTGGTTTTTACTGATTTCTGTGGGTTTATGTGGGTTGTCAGTAAGTGATGACAAGGGTGTTTGTTAGTTTTATGAACACATTTCCCTTTTCTAAAGAATGTGCCACACAAAATCTCCACAAAGATTCTTCAGTTCGCGTGACACACTTGCTGATAAAGTGAACAACCTGCATGCAAAGTGAATTTCATTTCTGTTTATTCTTACAGTTTACCAGTACACAGCAAAATTAATTGTTGCTTTCCTACTTTTACAATGCAAACTGCAAACGTGTAAATGCAAGTGTAAGGTCCACCTGTCTGTCACGGTTTGTGGTCTTGTAATGTGTTCCCTTGTCTGTTGTATCATGTTGTCATTGGGTCATTGTTTGATTGTTCACAGGGATTAAATATGTTATTCTTCTCTAAAACCTATATTACCCTAAACAATCTCCTCAGTCACACCAGATATAACAAACATACATAGGGCGTGTCTTTGAGTTTTGTCAAGTAAATAACAAGTTCCCATAAATCACATGACCTTCAGAAAATAGATGATGCCTTCAGTATAAATAAGTTTTCTGATCTAGTTGTTTGACTAGTTCTCAGTGTGAGTTGAAGAAGGACGGGCGATTTAACTTTGATCATATTGTAAGTAGACCTACGTTACTGAATTATGTACAAAATTTAGTCTTAAACTAAATTGTATATTTCTGTCAAGACATATTCAACACATTTAGGACATAACATTTTCATTTAATTTCATTCAACAGTATAAAACAGTTTTGTACATTGTATGTTAACAATTTGTAAAGCTCTTTACATATGGTATGGGTTGTCATTAAATTAATTAATATAATTGTGATCTCTCAAATATGTCATTTTTGTTTATTTAGTTTGTCATAAACTGCAAGATATTTGCTAATATGACACTAATTATCATGGTCTGTACTGTTTCCCCCTCATTATAGTTTGATTGTTTCCAGCAGTATGTTCCTGGTCATGTCTTAGATGTTAAGTTGATTGTTTCTCGTTTTAATATAGTTTAATAAACATCTGCATTTGGATCCTGCTCTCTTGTTGAGTTACGTGACATAATAGATATAGAAATCAGGTGAGTAGGGAGCATTTTAATATTCCCTAGAAAACAAATAATAATTAAAGTATCTTTATATTTAAACGCTATATATAATCTTTTTTTATTAGCTTCAGATTGCTTGGTAGCCTCCTCTAGTGGACCCTAACCTTTTGAACCATCATGACAGATTCTCAGCTGGTTTCAGATGGGTAAGTATACATTATTTTCCACTGTTAGTTTAGTATGTCTGTTTTGAATTGTATTATTAATTCGGCTGTTAAAAAAAATTTCTGGCACTTTTTCTGGCATTAACACAACTTCTATCATGTTTCACTAATAATTGTATTGTTTTGCAATCAAAAGTAAGCCCTTATAAGTTGGTCTCCAACATGGTCCCCGACTCCCCGCGTGGAGCCTTCCCCTCTAAAGCACATTCTATAAATAACCCCAACTTGCCATTAGAGATCCAATGTAAATTCGGGGCTCCAGTCTAGACTGCGACTAAATTGTGTCATTTTGCAACCTTTTTTGTCCCGGTGCGACTAAAATTTCGCACTGGTGCCAGTGCCACTACAAAGTTACCCAACTCTCTTTGATCGTGCACTGTCATTTGGGTTGCGCAGCCTATTGAGAAACATCAAATGGCAAATGCACTAAAAAGCGGAATGAAATTCGTTTGAAGTGCACAGCGCGGATCATTTATCAGTTTGGCTCAATAAACCAGAGTGGTGCGAACCGATCTCGATCATGCGACCATTATTAAACAGAGCTGCGCGATCCACTGAGAATTCAGCGTTTGAATCTCTACTATAAACCCACATTACATATGACACTGATTTAAACTAGTTTAGGGCCTATATATATATATATATATATATATATATATATATATATATATATATATATATATATATATATATATATATATATATATATATTCGATAGCATTAGACTAGGCTACTTTTCTCACCCCCGAATGCAGAGAAGGAGGCGGGCCTTGGCCGAACGACTCCCACCATGGAAGGAGGCTGTCATAGGGATGCTTAAAAAGCCTACATTCACACAGTGAAGGGCCAGAGGCAGAAATGCTTTAGCAGAACGCCTCCAGTATCCCTATCTAGAATAGCCTAGGCTAGCTACTACGGCGGCACTGGTGGGGGCCAGCCTGTGAGCATAGATCTGCCTGAGGGCTCGGATGAGCCACAGCCTCAAGACAGAGATGTCACATGGGCTGCAGAAACGCTTAGCCTGTATGAAAATCCAAAGCGATGTACTCAGGACCAAACAATGTCAGATGGCCCTGTGGGCTGGACATAAGATCTATCTGAAGCTCCAGCGTCATACACTCCAAAACCAAAAAATTTTTCTTTCTTTTTTTTTCTTTACTGAAAAACTTATTTTATTTTACTTGTAACAGCCCTATAGTAGTGCCCTATTAACTGACTTAAGAACTTGTAGGCTACATGATTATGCATATAGCCTATTTAATAAGGTTTTAAAAAATGCCCTAGGAAATCAATTTATAGCGGAAATATCACCTCTTTATGGAAAAGTTTGTTGCTGTCAACATTGTTCTTGGAAGATACATTAAAAATGCAGTTAGCTTCTGTGTACGGATCTACAATGCATGGCATAAAATGTGGTTAATAGTGGATAATTTGTGGCATTTCGTGTCAATATCAGCGGATTCTGTTCATGTGTGCCCAGACATTTTAGAAATCCTGACCTGCTGTTTTACGGCCATGTCCGGAATAAAGAGTATACATATGTATGGTAAACCTATTAGCTACATACAGTTAGGGTGATATTAAAGGACATAAACCGTGATATAAATTTTGGCCATATTGCCCATCTCTAAGTCATTTATTTCCTGCGTGACCTGTAAAGTCACGTCCACAAACCTCTTATGTATTGTTTGGTCACACCACAAGGTGTCACTGTGGCCTCAAAGCTTCAGCACTGCCACTCTGAGCTTGATTGCTATGTCTGAGGTAAAACACGCCCCCCTCATTAGCAATACATATATAAATAAATCAATGTAGACATAAATACATACATACACAAATAAATGTGAAAATAAATAAAAGTGGAAATAAATAAATGCATAAATATATGTGGGAAAAATAAATAAATGTGGAAAAAATATAATTAGGCTATACATAAATAAGGAAATAAAGTATAAATAGTCATTTATTTTTGTTTGTTTTTTACATTTCTTCTCATATTTATTTGTTTATTTATTTATTCATTTTTAATTTCTGCAGGTTTGGTCCTCCATACAAACAGACTCAGAACATTTTAGACCCATTCTGCAACAGAATTGGGAAAAACAAATTTAAACATTTAAATGAAGTAGAGTGTAATAAATAGCATAACATATGAAAAATTATGTAATAAAAAACACTTTACAAGCATTAAAAGAGACTTATGAGCCGGTCCCTTAAGTAGACGCCTCCCAGCTGTTTGTAGCCAATACACGGGAGGAGACAGGCTCTACTCTAAAATTGTAGAATCTCGCAAACGTGTTAGGATTCTTCCAGCCCGCATCTTTACAGATGCCTGCCAGCGAGAGCCCAGGAGGAAGTAACACTCCGAGTGGAGTGAGCCCTCACCCCCAGAGGGCAAGGCTTGGATTGGTACTGGTACGCCAAGACAACAGCATCCACTATCCAGTGGGCCAACCTCCGCTTAGAGACAGCCTTTCCCTTCTGCTGACCTCCATGGCAGACAAAGAGCTGTTCTAAGTTCTGAAGCTCTGCGTGTGGTCCATGTACAAACGCAAAGTGTGAATGGGACACAGCAGTGCAAGGGCTGGGTTTGCCTCCTCCGGGGGCAGTGCTTGCATGTTCACCACCTGGTCCCTGAAGGGAACAGTGGGAACTTTGGGCACGTATCCAGGCCGGGGTCTCAGGATTACGTGAGAGTTGGCTGGCCCAAATTCCAGGCACCTTTCGTTGACCGAGAATGCTTGCAGGTCCCCTACCCTCTTAATGGAAGTAAGCGCAGTTAGCAGTGCTGTCTTAAGCAGGGGGTTGACCCGGCTGGAGGGCCCCTACTGTAACCCTCAGATCACCCAGTGTATTAACTGAAGTAGCTCTCTGCTGGGCAGACAAACAAGATCGGGGAATAGCAGAGGGGATTCCACCTCTTTTGAGGTACTCAAGTCTCAAACTCAGCATCGTGATGGCCATCTTCCCGCAGTGACCCACATGTACATGAACACAAACGGTACCTCAGCATGCTTACGGCCCAGACATGTGAGGCAGTGATCGTGACTATCAGATACTGTGACTGTCTATAGTGGCAAGACAGATAGGTAAGGACATCTGACAAAGTGGGTTGTCCGTCAAGAACCAGGAAACAAAATTCTGACGACTGCAAAATCTCCTTTACCATCATGTAAGTTGGTCTGAAGGCGCTTCATTATTCATAGGTGTGGTTTGGGCGTAACGTGAAATAAACCAATCAGAGCGTCCTCTCACATTCCCTTTAAGAGCCGGCGCGCTTGTTCCACGGCGGATTGCTATTATAACGGCGGGTTTGCCAGCGCACGCCAGGAGCGGTTCACAGCCGAGGAGACCGACGTTCTCGTCAGGGCCGTAAAACATTGTATGAGGATGATGGGAGAAACCACACAAATTAGCTTCGGTTAAACAGGCGTATAATTTGGGTAAATGTGTAATCTAGATTGTTTTTTTTTTTTATCTAGATTGATTTTTTTCACTTCTTTACGGACACAACAATAATTTCCCTCGTGTGTTAATATTTTTCCTTGTAATAATGTATGATTTGCAAAAATGAAAACTGCAGCATCTGTTTATATTAGAGAATCAAAGTGTATGCGCGTTAACACGCTACATTATGGCCAAGCGCGCGCCCTTAAAATACCATATCATTAACGCGCCACTGTCTTTAGACTAGGTTTTTCCTGTTCGGTGGCGGAATTGTTTTCTAAAACTGGAAAATATCACCAGGGAATGTTTGCGCTGAACCGCCCCCGCGAGCACAAGTTCATTCCCTAATTTACCGACGTGCGTCTGTGTAGGGAAAAGTCCGCTGTGTGCGGGTGCAAAATAGGAATGATACATGCGTCGTGTATAAAAAGTCAATTGCGCTGGGTGCAAGATAGGGCCCAATATATTTACCCCGCGTGCTCTGTTTTCTATCATGAGCCGTGCAATGACGTAAGATGCACGCAAACGCACCAGGGTTCGATAGAATCAAGTTGAGTGTGAAACCAGACTAAAGCTGCGGGGTGCTAAAACAAAATAGCCCATTAACACATTAAATTACCTGAGTGAAATAACCTGTTATTTCTGTTAACATTACAGAGAAATACCAATGACCAGTGTACGTCAACAACTATGCGAAACTGAAATCACTAAGAAAAGCATCTTAATTAAAGATGGGAATCCTGCTCGATACCGTCTGAAAAAAGTGACGGACAATTTGGATCAATCCAAACCATATAGAAAAATGACATTTGGAGAGAGAGTCAAAAACAAACCCCATAAAACCATTCTGCTGGTGGGAGAAACAGGAACAGGAAAAACAACCCTGATCAATGTGATGATCAACTACATGTTGGGTGTTCAGAGAGAAGACAAGGTTTGGTTTGAGATCACAGATGATCAGAGTGACCGATCATCAGTTCACAGTCAGACCTCCATCATCACTGTTTATGGGTTTTATCTACAAGAGAGTAAAACTGATCTAACAATCATCGACACACCAGGATATGGAGACACTCGTGGAGTTGATCTTGATAAACAGATCGCTGTGAGTTTTCTTAGTTTAAGTGAATCTGCAGAAGAGATTCATGAAATACATGCAGTGTGTCTGGTGATTAATGCAACCCAAAATCGACTTTCTGACAGACTCATATACATATTTAATTCTGTTCAGTCTTTATTTGGGAGAGATATTGCTGAAAACATCATCTTGCTCTTCACACACTCAGATGGAGCTCGACCTGTAAATGCCCTGACGGCTGTTAAAGAGGCTGAAATCAAGTGTGCAGTGAATGACAAGAATCAGCCAGTGTTTTTCCTGTTTAATAACCGTCAGTCAGACGCTGCTGATGAAGAATATGAAATGATACAGGCGCAAGCATGGAATCTCAGTTTTAGAGGAATGAAAGGATTTTTGAGATTTTTGACAACATAAAACCAAAATCCTTGAAAATGACTCGAGATGTGTTGCAGAAACGGAAGCAGTTGGAGGCAAATATTTCCAATATACAATCACGTGTTCAAATGATGGAACTAAAGCTAAATGAGCTGAAACAAACTCAAGAAGCTCTGGAGCTGAACAAGGAACATGTCAAGAACAATAAGAACTTTGAGTATGAAGTTGAAGTGGTCTACAAAGTGAAGGTTGATATTGATCGCTCTAAAGCCAGTATGGCGATGTGCTGCACCGTCTGTGAGGAGAACTGTCATTATCCAGGATGCTGGTGGGTCAGTAATCTCTCATGGTGCAGTGCGATGAGAAACTATCACTGTACAGTGTGCACAAAGAAATGCAATTACAAAGAACACATCAAGGGAGCAAAAATATATGAAACAAAGACAAAGACAGAGAAGAGGACATATGAAGAGTTAAAGAAGAAATATGATGGTAAGATTGGTGATGGTCTTTCTGTGGTCAAGAAACTGGAAGAAGAACTGCAAAAATTAGAGAAAGATAAAGTAAAGCTGGTGATTGAAGCTTTTCACTGTGTGGAAACTCTGGAGAAGATCGCACTCAACACTGATTATGTGTTCACACTTCAGAACATTGATTTTCTGATTAAGAAGCTGAAGGAAATAAATGAGCATGAAAAAGCTGAAACACTGGAAAACATCAAGAAGAGAGCAGGAAGAGAAAAAAAGGGAGCTCTGGGATCCTTTCCTTTAAAAGCCTTTTTTTATTATTATACAAACAATGACTCAGCTAGTCAAACCCTGCTTTCAAAATAATCTTGTGTGTAAGTTTAAGCTATATTATCATTGATTATAACTGCAGTTTAATAAATCATTTTGTTTTCTGTCATAATTATTGTATTATCCACATTTGTAAGCAGTTGATTTTCATAAAATGCATCTGTAAACATAATAAAGGCTGTTTAGGGACTGTTTGAATTTTATTATTAAGCACTGCCACCTAGAGGCCATATTAGAAAATGTATGTATCACCCTTCATGTGAAAAAAAATTATCATGTTTATTGCTTCACGCTTCACGCTTCAATATATGAATATGAAATGGTTTCACTTGTATATTGCTTATATCAATAAATTATTTTAAGTTGTTTTGGTTGTGGTACAGCATTTTATGTTTATCTCTGTTCATTCAATTCCAAAACAGTATACTACAGAAATACAAAATACTAATCCTCCAGGAATCAACATAATAGTTTATCTTATTGCTAAAAATGACACGTCCTTCAATCTTTAACACATTTCTGAAAACTCAATGTGCAAATTCTATCAACAATTTTCTGCATCAGTTTTTAAACAATTAACTTTAAAGCAGATGTTTGATATGGACTATCATTTGTACACTGTAAAAAGTGATCAGTTAACTTTACTTAAAAAATTTAAGAAACCCGTTGCTTTAATACGATTAAGTAAATAAAATTGAAATAATTAAGTTATGTGAACTTGACAATTCAAAGTGGACTAACGTAATCCAATCAAGTTATTTTAAAATAACAATTCAAGTTGGACTAACTTAATCCAATTAAGTTGCAATTACTTAAAAAAAAATTGGCAATCCACTTACCTTAAAACTAATTAGTTTTTCTGAGTTCTGTTTACTTAGTTAAGTTAAGGAAACCCGTTGAAAATTATATAAAAATGATCAAATGTAATGGACAGAGATGTGTAAAAAGATATTTTGAGCCACTAATCCTACTCCTAAACCTGTATTGGGATTGGGATTGGCATTTAAAGACATTGTAAACTCAATTGGAGTTAGACAACACGTGTCAGGACCGACTCATTGCCGTAATCATACTCTAGATCTAATACTATCACATGGAATAGATGTTGATGCCGTTGAAATTCTGCAGCAGAGCGATGACATCTCAGATCACTATCTAGTCTTGTGTAAATTACATTTAGCTGCAAAGCCGACTCCGTGTTATAAATATGTTAGACCGATCACTTCTGCCACTAAAGATTGCTTTATCAATAATCTTCCTAATCAGTTTCATCATCTCAGCATCCCGGATAGCTTAGAAGAACTTGATATTGCAACAGAAACTTTTAACTCTCTCTTTTCCAGCACTTTAGACACAGTTGCTCCGCTGCGCTTAAAGAAGATTATAGAACATAGTCCAACGCCGTGGCACAACGAGCACACTCAGGCCCTTAAGAGAGCAGCCAGAAAAATGGAGCGCAACTGGAAGAAAACAAAACTAGAGGTGTTTCGGATTTCATGGAAGGAGAGCTCGATTGCTTACAGAGAGGCTTTAAAAGCTGCTAGATCTGCTTATTTTTCAACCCTATTAGAAGAAAATAAACATAATCCTAGGTATTTATTTGAAACAGTGGCTAAACTAACGAAAAAGAAAGCTTCAAGCCCAGAAGTTTCCAAGCAACACAGCAGTAATGACTTTATGATCATTGTAGTCTCCCTGAGGAAAAATTTGATTCATTCATTGCTATAGGAGAGGAAGAATTTTGCAAACTCGTCAAATCATCTAAATCGACAACGTGTATGTTAGACCCTATACCGACTAAGCTGCTGAAAGAGATGCTTCCAGATGTCATAGATCCTCTTCTTAATATCATTAATTCATCTTTGTCTCTAGGATACGTACCAAAAACCTTTAAGCTAGCTATGATTAAACCGCTTATTAAAAAAACGCAACTTGATCCTACAAAATTAGTCAATTACAGGCCGATCTCTAATCTGCCTTTTCTGTCAAAGATATTAGAAAAAGCAGTATCCTCACAACTGTGTTCCAAGGTGTTTTTGGCGCCCTACTGTGTCATCCTGTAGGTTTTATTTCATATGGGGGTGATAATTATTTTATTGTGTGGGTTATCTAATGGAGACAATGGCGCCTTTCAAAGGTGCTTTTCAAAAATGCATAGTCGAATCTTTTAAAAATGAGGTAGCATTTACATTGACATTTACATTGACTGACATTTAGACAGTTTACTTCGAGCGAATAAGTCTGCTGGATCGCTACAAAACATGGCTGGAAGTATGAATGGTAAGAACTCTATTTTTCATTTAAACAAAAGGTATTATAATGTAGGATATGTTATATTGAATATAATACCATCTTCTCCCTTTTGATCAATATGATACAGCGGATCATTACCTGATATCTGGATGAGGAGCTAGTAAAATACTTGGATGATCTGTGTAAGTTGTTTTTACAATATTTTATTTTGAAGGAGTTACACCTCACTCAAGATCAAGGTGCCAGACAAACAAGACTGAAAATCTCACAAAATAAATAAATAAACTGTCTGCACACTTAGATCCTTAATAATAATAATTCATTACATTTATATAGCGCTTCTTCTCGGTACTCAAAGCGCTTTAGAAGGGGGGGAATCTCCTCAACCACCACCAATGTGCAGCATCACCTGGATGAAGCGACGGCAGCCATATTGCGCCAGAACGCCCACCACACACCAGCTTGGTGGAGAGGAGACAGTGATGAAGCCAATCAGTATATATATTTTATATTTGACAGGGCTGGACTGGGACAAAAAATCGGCCCTGGCATTTTGGCCCAGACTGGCCCACTAAACACCACCCATCTTTGCACGCTCTTGAATATGTTTTTGTTCAAATCCTATTCCTTAAAACCACTAATGCCATGTAATGAGTGAGTAGGAACGAATGAGAGTTTACAGATGAAAAATTTGAGTTTTGCCAACTTATTCGGGTTAAACCCATTGAGTGTCTTCTGCTAGTTAGCGAAGCATTAAAGAACCATATCAACTGTTAAATACCATATTGGAGATTAAAATAATATCATATTTGTCAAATTTAAAATAAACACCAAAAATAGAGATGAAAATTAACATAAGTAAGAAATTTACTTTTACTATGGTTAAATAAATGTTCAGTGATATCTTCCAAAAGATTTCTGAATTTTGGCGCATTTTTTTTCTAGTGTTGATATGGCAACTAGTAAATACACTGAGTTTTATCAGTAAGTGTGGAAGTATTTAAAACAAGTGTGTTACTTACCCGTGTTAGGTCGTGCCCCGCTCTCCCCCCGTTTGATGGCGTTTGTAGAACAATTGAATTTCTTTCCCTTTGAACACTCAGAACAGATTGATAATAAACTGAGTCTGAGGTGACATTTCATTTCAGTTTTTAGATGTTCTGGAATTGTATTTGTGTTTTTTTGTATTGGCAATAACCTTTCACCGTGATATATATCTGTTGTAGAATGAAAAAGAATCCCTCCATGATCAAAGTATGCGTTGTAAAATAAACCGTGTTTAGGAGCAAGAATAAAACAAATGTAAAATGTTCATTACAAAACAAGCAAACAAACAAACACACATAGTGAAATATCTTGCGAGTCTTCACTGTAACTGCTAGTCCAGGTTTTGCTGAAGGCCACAGTTTCTCCAGTCAGAACAATGATGTCTCAGGTTATAATTGAAATCATTGTTTTATTAAATGTGCATGTGGTTCTGTGAATACAAAATATAATTATGGATATAAATATATATAAAACACAAAACAATATCAATAAAGTTTATTTGGTAAATAATGGTCAAATATAACACATTACAATCTCTATGATGAGATTGAACAAATGGGAATGGGTGTTCAATACAATACAAACTATGTGTGCTAACGCTGTGCACAATTTCATGATTGTAAAAATGTGAATATTGATTAAATCATTTTTAAAAAATATTGATTCCTGCATTTCACAGTTAAATGAACACATTTATACATGAAAGACGAACAGAAACAAACTGCTGGTTAAATATATTGTGGTGAGATCTGGTATTACCTCAGTTTCCCGAAGAGCCGCTGCAGTTTCAGGACCCTAGTGACAACGCCACTACAGAATTAGAGGACCAGCGAATGGATGACAATCAGAGTGTGAGTATCAAATGCGAATCAATTTTTATTTGTTTAACTTTAAAAACAATTGTGATGCATTTCATTGGAAAGTTAACGTAGCCAACAACGTGATGGTGATTTGCTAAATAGTCTTGAATGCATTGAATTGAATAGTTTGAATGTTAGCACATTAATTTCACGGAACTGTTGCAGGATAACCCTGTGTTGACTTATTGACAGCACAATAAACTGTAGCATGTTCGTTCTGAAAGCTTGTTAATTACTCATTGTTCAGTTAAAATAATCGTAATGTTTTCACTGTCACGTGCTCACAGTCAGCCGGTTTAACGTTACCCACAATACATGTGCACTCTGTGGTAACTAAGATCTTTTAAATATGAAATTTAAAATTAGAGAGTAGAACACGTTCAACTAAATGTTCCTTATTTCATTCACTTCTCTTTCTCTCTCTTAGGAGTCAGTGATGATGTTGTCCATGAAGTTCTATGGAACAAATTTGTTTTTGTGTGTGTCCAAGTTCAGTTTTAATATATTATTTTGTAAAATATACACAATCTTAAATCTACCCCCAGAGTCATCCTCGTCTTCCCTCTGTACTTGAAAATGTGGTCGATCTAGTGACTGAAAGACTATAACATGATTCCTTGATTATTTTACTTGAGTTATTATATTATGCTACTTAGACCCAATAATTTCTCAATATTCCTAGAAACCAGGTTTAATTGCAATAAATAAAGTAGTATTTGGGTGTAATAAAACTTTTTAAAAAAACACTAAAACTAATGTAGTTAAAACTGGGTGGAAATAATGCCTTGGTGGCACTTTTTTTCATAGATATCATATAATAAAGGCTAGATGTCTCGTCCGCGCTGCTGGCCAATGGAGGTCGACGTCTGCACACGGCGGCCATCTTGCCACAGGGGGCTCGTTCACTCGTAACATTGTTTTAATGGTGCATGTAATTTCTAAATAACCATAACTTACTCAATTTTCTACCGATTTTCAAACGGGTTGGTTTGTTATAAACATCAGAGATGTAGTTATGACACTGCGAAAACTTATGAATAATTATAATATTAAATATTTCAACATGTTCAAGCATCCAGAATTATAGCCACGTTGATAACGTTTGTAAGAAACCAAACCGTTTGTAAATCCGTCAAGATTTCAGCGAGATAAGAGTATTTGTGTTCGTGCAGATCACTCACCTTACAGAAAGCTTCCCTGTGACAAGATGGCCGCCGGGTGATGCCGTTCGAGACTCCGCCGTAAGACATCTAGCCTTTATTATGTATATGTACCGTGTACATTACATTATGTTCCGTGATGCGGTTCTCCGACTCGGTAGGTGTCTCTGTCACAAAAAACTAGGGTCCTAGAAATGCGGTCCTGAAAGTGCGCCTCCGGGACTGCAGACAGATCATATTGGAAGAGCCTTTGGTATCGCAGTTGCCATGTGGCCTTTTACTGTCAGGTCAGAGTTGGGATTAAATCCTCACTAGTTTGTTTAGTTATACCAGTAAATCTAGGGGTGTGTCTACACTCATGAAACTATAACAATCATTGACAACCATTGATCAAAGTCATGCTAACCCTTCCAGCAGAATCGGTCTTTGCATCTTCTCGTTGTCTTTGGTGTTGCAAGTTACACTATAATGCTCTTTCTTATCACTTATAGAACTGTCTTTGTAAACTGAAGTAAAAAACTAAATGGTATTTGTCTTTATGAAATAAAAGTTTATTTAAACAAAAGATAAAATACTGGTTACACAATGATTAATATGTGTAGCAAAATAATCAAAAGGTTACAGGATAAAATACTTCAGCTCGTCCAGTCTCAACAGGGCAGTCCTGTGAGTGAAATTACAGAGGAGAATTACCTTGTAAGCAGTTCAAGCAATAGATGTAAAAAAAATGACTTGTTCTCATCCGAGCAATTAAAGTAAAAAAATAATACAGCAGAGCAATACCAGCAAAAAGAATAAACTTCTCTCCCGGGAAGTAGGCTACACGACAACAAAGTCATAAAACCACAACAACTTTAAAGTCAAAATGCAGTCATATTTATATGGAACGGGTTATATTATATATATTGTGTGTGTGTGTGTGTGTGTGTGTGTGTGTGTGTGTGTGTGTGTGTGTGTGTGTGTGTGTGTGTGTGTGTGTGTGTGTGTGTGTTCATCAAAATTAAAATAATCTCGTACAATGATATAAGTGAAACACAAGTGAAAGCATTTAATATTGTCTGTATATTCTCAATAAACACGTGAAGCATGAAGTAATAAACACAAGGCCCAAAAATGTCATAGAAAATTAACAGCGCAGTCGAGATTATAGTAAAAGAGCTTAGAAATGTATATCATGTTATGATATTCAACAGTTTCTCATATGGCCTCTAGATGGCAGTGCTTTATAATACAGTTACAACAGTCTCTAAATGACAATGATTACATGCACATCATTGTATGATGAATAACAATGTTCTGGTTATTTGTTGCATTTACAGTATCACTGCTACAGCATCTTACTGTATAAACAAATATCACAGTAATCACTTTTACATTAGTTAATTTTGCAGTTGCAGTTTATTCACAGCAAAAGAAAATGCAGGCCAGTGTGACGATGGAAAAATGTTAGATTCATAAAACATTGCAGTTATGATCAATGATAATATAGATTAACATCACATGAAGGACATGCTTTTGAACGAAGCAGAAACATTTTCAGGATCCTATTTTTGGTTTGTGTTTATTTTTTGTATTAATTGTACTTCAGTGCTCCTTTTTCTCTCCTCCTGCTCTCTTCTTGATGTCTTTCAGTGTTTTTGCTTTTTCAGGCTCATTTATTTCCTCCAGTTTCTTAATCAGAGAATCAATGTGCTGAAGTGTGTCCAGAGAAACAGTGTTGAGTGCGATCATCTGCAGGGTTTCCACACAGTCAAAAGCTTCAATCACCAGCTTTATTTTCTCTTTCTCTAGTTCCTGCAGTTCTTCTTTCAGCTGCTGGACCAGAGACACACCATGTCCAATTTTGTCTTCATATTTCTTCTTTAAATCTTCATATGTCCTTTTCTCGGTCTTTGTCTTTGTTTCATATATTTTCGCTTTTTTGAAGTGTTTGCTGTAGTGGCATTTGCACACTATACATTTCTCATTTACCATCACCTCGCACCGTTTGAGAGCGGTCCACCCCCAGCATCCTGGATAATGACAGTTCTCCTCACAGACGCTGCAGCACACCGCCTTACTGGCTACAGAAGTATCAATATCAACCTCCTCTCTATAGGTCACATCAACTTTATACTCAAAGTTTTTATTATCTTTTACTTCTTTCTTGTTCTGCTCCAGAGCTTCTTGAGTTTGTTTCAGCTCCTTTTGCTTTTGTTCTGTCTTTTGAACACGTGACTGTAGATAAGAGATGTTTGCCTCCAACTGCTTCCGTTTAAGCAACACATCTCGAGTCATCTGCATGGATTTTGGTTGGATTGTATCAAGAAACTTGAGAAATCCTTCCATTCCTTTAAAACTGCGATTCCATGATTGATCCAGGCTCTGTTCACAATCTTCCTCATCTTCCTCATCATCTTCTTCATCAGCAGTTTCTGACTGGCAGTTGTCAAACTTGAAAAACACTGGCTGATTCTTGTCATTCACTGCACACTTGACTTTAGCCTCTTCAACAGCCGTCAGGGCAGCTTTAGGTCGAGCTACAGTTGAGTGTGTGAAGAGCAAGACAATGTTTTCAGCAGTATCTTTCCCAAATAAAGACTGAACAGCATCGAATATGTACGTCTGTCTGTCAGAGAGTCGATTCTGTGTTGCTTTAATCACCAGACACACTGCATGTACTTCATGAATCCCTTCTGCAGATTCACTTAAACTAAGCAAACTCTCAGCGATCTCTTTATCAAGATCAACTCCACGAGTGTCTCCATATCCTGGTGTGTCGATGATTGTTAGATCAGTTTTACTCTCTTGTAGATAAAACCCATAAACAGTGATGATGGAGGTCTGACTGTGAACTGATGATCGGTCACTCTGATCATCTGTGATCTCAAACCAAACCTTGTCTTCTCTCTGAACACCCAACATGTAGTTGACCATCGTGTTGATCAGGGTTGTTTTTCCTGTTCCTGTTTCTCCCACTATCAGAATTATTTTATGGGGTTTGTTTTTGTCTCTCTCTCCAAATGTCATTTTTCTATATGGTTTAGACTGATCCGAATTGTCTGTCTTTTTTTGCAGAAGGTATCTAGCAGGATTTCCATCTTTAATTAAGATGCTTTTCTTGATGATTACAGCAAATGAACTTGTCATATTTCCCCCCTGTCATTTTCAAACAGAAAAAGGTTATTTTACACAGTTTAAGTTGTTCAAGCTGTACATGTCTGATGTTTCAGAAGTCTTGTATCCACTTTATTTTGCAACGCGGAAGTTAATACGATGGCGCACTTCCTTCTATTGTGTTAGACTTCTGTTTCGCATAAGCCATGTTGTGGAAGCACGCACAAAATAAACATCGTGATGGTTAATGCTTACAATTACTTGGCGGTTTCTCACAAATGTGTCACTAGGAGATTGAACGGTTAATGCAACAGATACACTGTTAATTATTTGACTAAAACAAAAATAACATGCAACTCGCATTACCAGTGTGTTCACACATTACAATAATGCTTTTAACCAAAGCCGACGAGCTTCTTGCAGATGCTCCACATCCACATTCAGTTATGGTCAAAACAAATATCTTTTAGGTATTTTTTTACACTTGGACCAGCTTTTATGGCACACTGCGCACAGTAGCCTACACCAGTCTGTCTGTAATCCTCATTAAAAGTTAGCTAGCCAGTCAAAACTACACAGTCGACGCAAAACTACAGGTTCACAATACAACTATGATTAGCGGAAGTGGCTTACCAGAAATCTAACACATTATATTTAAAATATGGTGGCGCCCGTTCTTGCGTGAAAAATAAGGTGTACATTTAAAGAAAATTTCTTAAACATTAGAGTGAAAACATTAGAGGTGGGACACAAATAATGAGCAACAGTGACTTTAAAAAAAGCAGCCTGTTCTCACGTAGCCTAAATGCGTCTCTATAGCACGCAGTGTGTTTATCGTGCGATTTTTACGTGCATATGATACAGAGTTTTTGCGTGCATTTGATACACACTTCATTGCGTGTAATACACACGCACCCCACACCACTAATCCTACCCAAACGTATAATACACACGCACCCCACACCCTAACCAACCCAAGCGTATCCTATGCATGTAAAAACTCATTTTCATGTATAAATTGCACAATAAACACACTGCGTGTTATAGAGACACATTTAGTGTGATCGGGTTGAAAAAAGACAATGGGACAGAAGTGTGTGTAAAAACAAACAAACACATGAGTGTGTGTGTGTATGTGGGAGGGGATCAGAAATGTACAATAGTAAATGCACAAATAAAATGACCATGTACAGAATCAATTTCAGCAGTACACTGAGTTTAATTTATAGACACTCATGTTTAATGTTATAGCTTCCTCCTTACATACTACAATATTATATTGTTAGTCTTGAGATTATTCAAATTAGTGAATAAATAAATAAATCCGCTTCAAAAGTCTGTAGCCTATGTCCAAATTGACTTGTGGTAGAACTTTTGTTAAAGGATAATTCCGGTATTTAACACCTTGAGTCTATATTGTAGTTTGTTTTGGATGAACAAGAGTGGTGGACAACATTTTTTTGACAATGGTTCCTCTCTCGAGTTTTTGACTATAATAAAATTGGCCATGGACCCATTTAACATTGGAGTCAATGGGCATGTCCGAAAATGTCATTAAAACAGCCAATAATGTTCGTTTACAAAACTGTTAAACTCACCGAGTGGTTAATGGTGTTCGTTGATGATTATAAACAATATATCGTCGCAATATATGATTCCAATCCGTTTATTTTGCTATAGTGGAACTATTTTTTCAGACACTTCACAACTGTGTAACTTCCGCTCAATATTTGAATCTGAAGCGTTAGCACACTCCCGACCACTTGATGGCGATAACCGATGTTTATGTCTCGCGGGACTCTCACGGTCACAGTCGAGTTCAACTTCATATTACAAGTAACAATTAATGAAGGTTTTGTTTGTTTATTTGGCTTACTCTCCCAGAGCACAGTTGCTCCGCTCGCTAGCCTTATGAGAAACGGAAGCGAGCAAAAAGACTACATCGACCAAATGTAAACAGCCCCCTTTCCGTTCCCGGTAGCGCATTTATATTAACGAGCACTCAGTCCTTCAACAGAATTCAATGGGATTTTACAAAATGACGAATAAAACACGACAGAAACTGTATTTCGCAACACTTTTTGTTTCTGGAACATCAACGAACACCACTAATCACTCGGTGAGTTGCACAGTTTTGTAAACGAACATTATTGGCTGTTTTAATGACATTTCGGACATGCCCATTGACTCCAATGTTAAATGGGTCCATGGCCAATTCTTTTATAGTCAAAAACTCGAGAAAGGAACCATTGTCAAAAAAATGTTGTCCACCACTCTTGTTCATCCAAAACAAACTACAATATAGACTCAAGGTGTTAAATACCGGAATTATCCTTTAAGGGGATGGTTCGGAGTAATTTCAACCTAGGGTCCTTTGCACCATGACCGCGAGCCAGAGGTTCTGGGTTATATCCCGCCCTAGATTAACATTATTCTTAGGCTACAACACATTCCTGCGCCAGATCGCCTCTTGAACGAACACAAATGAACGAACGAAATAAATGAATGGGCCCTTCCGACTTTATTCAACTCTTGGGGCCCTATTATTACTGTCCTATGCCCTAACGTTGTGAAACGCAAGTATCAAACGCGAAACGCAAGTAACTCTGTGGGCAGATCCCGCGCGTGATCATAGGTAACTAAACCTATGCGCGTGAACTCGACAATCGACTACTTTGGACTTCGACCGAAAATAGGATGTAAATACAGGTATGTGCGCTGGCTGATATAACATCATTTTTTTTTCATATCTTTCACATCTACTGCAGTCAGATTCACTCGTGTTCACTCTGAAGGAATCACTCAACATGGCTGGGCACTTGTAATGACACATCAAGGATGATAAGAGAAATAAAAGCAGGTTTAAAATTAGCCCCATTGAAGTCAACAGGGTGCAAATTTTTAAAATAGGATAATACAGTGTAGGCAACACCGATTTTTGTCGTTGTTCTGTGTATTGACACTTTGACAGCACTCCAAATTTACAAAAAATTGAGCTCAATGTTAAAATTGACCGGAGTTCTCCTTTAAGATTAAAAAGATACGATTTTTTTATATAATGAATGATCGTATTACCTTACTATTTAAAATTATAGGCGAACTCCGAAGATAAATGTTGGGTTTTTTATAGCCCTCATCAAAATTATAGCCCTCATCAAAAAAGGAGCATCGGACTTGGTTGAATCGGGATTAATAAAATAAAAAAAGCACAAGGAACAGATGTTACAATTAAAGACAGATGACACTGAATAATGATAGTCTTACTTTTCTGATAACAACTTGAGATTCTGTCTTAACTGGTTTAGAAGATGGGGTCTTTCAGTTTACAAAGCAATTTGATGCTAAATAATACAAAAATAGACGTAAAATTATTATTATTATTATTTTTAATGGATGTGAACATTAAATCTCCCTCTCAACTTATTGCTATTTTTATTCGTGTCAGGTATTAGCAAATATTATACTTGCAGACAGTACTTCATTATTGATTAAGATCAACAAAAATAAATGTAATTCAATAATACACTATGAAGAGCAATGCAAATTCTTACATATACACTGTTAGGGTATATACATTATGTAGGTCTATAAAATGTTATTAAGTCATATACTGCAAATAATGTACTCTTGACAGTCATCATAAATCAGTAAAATGAATCTACTTACAATATGATCCCTGTTAAATGTTCCTTCCTTCTTCAGCAGACAAGGAGAACTGTAGATATAACTGGATTAGATCACTTATTTATAGGGTCCTGAAGTCAACACCCATTTCTGAAAGTCATGTGATTGTTGGGAAAACCATCATATCTGAGTCCGAAATCGCAATACAGAGAGAAATGTCGAAGCATGACTTTTTTCCACCTGCAGGATGGTACTGTTTACTCGTAGCAGTTCTCAGTTCTTCTCGATTTCTAACACACCCAAACCATGCTTTCAGTTCTTAAAACAAAGACACTGTAATACGTTGTGTCTGGAGGAAACGTCCAGTTTCAAATTGAATAATTTGATTGAGGACTCAATCACTTGTATCTTATAAAGCAAAACCGTTTAAAAGCAGTAGAGGTGTTAAAATTGCTTAGAATTCAAGTTTGAGGATTTACGTATATATATACACACAAAAGATTATTAATGGTTTAATGAGTTTGAGTTTAAGAGCTTTTAGATTTTGGAATTTGTAGTGTTTTATACCGTTGATAATATATTGCAAAATAAATACTGAAGACGCCTTATGGTAAGAAAAGTTTAATAAAATATATAGCTTAATGGGTTTCATTAAAACATGTTATTGCTAGCAAATGATGAAGCCTGTTTACATAAAATAATAATAAAATAATAAATAAATAAAAAGAGGTTGATTAAACTAGACAGGAATAAGCTAAAGAAATGTTAGTGCAATTAAAGAGCCAAGTGAAAGACGTCGAGTTCTACAGAAACAATGTGTTGTAGTTTGTGCTCATAATAGTTGGTAATGATAATTTACCATTAGCCTTTTTTAATGCAGATAAACAAAGTTATTGAACGCGGACGTCTGAATGTGTGAATATAAAACCAACTTTACCTTAAGTATACTTTAAGTATTATACCTTATACTTTAAGTATTGTAAGTATAACTTTACCCTAAGTATCTAGTGCAGTTATAAAGACTAATAAGTAACAAAACATTAGGACATTTGAATATTGATACAATATGAGATCAATAAATAACATTAAAAAAAACTGGCAATAAGGGAAATCCATGTGCTTGATTGCTTCAGAAAATAATAAAATAAATGATTAGCAGTTCTGTGTAAAGATATTCTAAGTTGAAATTCTTGGACCGAGGTCAAAAGATAGATGCAGCTGTAGGTAAGATAAGCCTCAAATGTGGAAAAATCGCAATGAGGGAGAAAATAAATAAAAAAATTAAAAATAAGAAAAGTAAAATTGATATCTTATGTTGTAACATCTATTAATAAACAGATAATAAGGCATAATAAAAGGAAAGAGGTTTATTATTTATTTATTAACATATCTTTATTGCGAGGATTAACCCCTTGAGATGAAACATCTCGTTTTCAAGGGGGTCCTCCAGTACAGCAAAGCAAAAAAGACCCAAAACAGCAGAGCAAATATCACAATCAAAGACAGCACGACAAAACACAGCAACACACACACACACACACCAGCTCACAATGGTCAACCCCACCCCACCCAGCACGAACCCCACAAGTGACATGACAGAAAAACAATCACATGACTAGCATTGCACAAGGTCAAGGACTACAAGGTCAAGGACTTTTTTTTTATTTTTTTATTAAAAAAGTACAATGGCTTGTAAATCGATGTGCACTGAAGACAGACTCATTGAGAGTTCAGTTTGAGAGAAAGCAGTTTGGAGGTCAGGGAGTTCCTCCAGGCACAGCCCAGCCCAGAGCTCACGGGAGGATCTGGCCACTCAGAAACAGAGGAACAGGAGTTTACCGGACATCCCAGCAACAGACAATACATGTGGAAACAAGGTTTTGATTTAAACTGTTTTAAAAAGGGAAAAATAGGTACCTGGCCAAATTGCAGGTAAACAAACTGGACTTACGAATTTAGCTAAAAAGATTCAAGAAAGTTGGGAGGACTTAACCTCTTAGACTTAACCTCTTTTATAGACTTAACCTCTTTCTTAACCTTTTAACCCAACCAGACAATTTTAAAGAAAACACAGGCATATCTAGAGATATTAATACAGCCGATAAGCTAGCTTGACTTAAAAGAAAAGTAGAGAAACTGAAACAGAATGTATAATATATAACAGATATGAGCCCAAATTCAACACCTATAATTTAATGGTTGAAGTTTTGACTGATAACAAGATACATATTCCTAAATGGGGACAGACATTATAATATTACTATTGTATATGATAAAGATATAATAGGCCTACTATTGTATATGATAATTGAACTATAAAAAGTGAGCATGCCACATACTCGTACATACATAAGTTATTTAAAAGTCAAATATGGAGATTAAATATAGTGAACAAGAAATAAGATATTTAAATAATTAAGTGGGTTACAAATTATAGTAGTTCATGGATTTTTAGGAAATCTCAGCGACTGGCGTTGCATGAATGCGCTCTCAATGCTGGGTCTCACAAGGAAAGGAATTTGTTGTAAAAAACCTATATGCCAAATAGATATGTGGATGATCCACTGTGGTGACCCCTACACACGCAGCCGGGAGAAACAGAGAGAGAGGATGGATCGTCGGAATGAATTTGGAAAAAAAAATTATAATAATGTACATAACAAAAGTAAATGTATAATTATTACTACAGTAGAAGAGATATTAACTGATTTAGACCGACCACAAAGTAGGGTTTTAGGATATTTAGGACAACAAAGACAAGGTTTGAATATTGATTAACTGAAA
Source organism: Phoxinus dragarum (assembly GCA_033366665.1). Taxonomy (NCBI): domain Eukaryota; kingdom Metazoa; phylum Chordata; class Actinopteri; order Cypriniformes; family Leuciscidae; genus Phoxinus; species Phoxinus dragarum. Next base: position 25,486 of record JARPMJ010006171.1, read on the forward strand.
TTAGTTTTAGCTTCAAGGAAGGAAGAAGACGGAGTCGGCGTGACTGGGACTCGTACTTTAACTCAAAACACTGAAAACAAAAGGCGCGCACACAACGCATTCACCGTAGCCTCGCTACAGCAATAACACATACACAGCAACACTCTTTCCACTGGATCAGCTCTCAAACTATTTCAGCTTCAAGTAAACACTCTTTCCACTTCAAGTAAACACTCTTTCAGCTTCAGGTCCGTACGAGTCCTAGAAACTTGGAATTATTAGAACATTTCCTCTGATTGAAAAGGAATTTGATCCTTGCTATAAAAAACAAGTTGACATATAAAATGTAACAATAAAAGTATGATTAAGATAAAGATAAAGACAAGCTTCTAAAGTTAGAGATAACTAGGGAGGTATTATCAGGAATGAGGTTAATTTAATGATTTAATAAAAAGAAGATGGTCAACAAACATTGAAAGAACCTAAGCTGTGAAGGCGAAATAACAGAGCAGGAGTTATAGGAGGCAATTATTTTCAGCTGGTAAATCTCCTGGTATCGATGGAATTCCGATCGAGATGTATAAGATTTTTTTTGCAGAAATTAAAAAAACCCTATTAGAATCCTTTAACTTTTCATTTCAACAAGGGGGGAGAGGGAGTTATTTCAATACTCTTAAAACAAAATCCTAATGGGAAATATAAAGATCCCAAATGGCTAAAAAATTGGCGTCCATTGACCCTGCTTTGTTGTGATACTCGTATTCTATCTAAAAGTATTGCTTTAAGAATAAAAAACATAATTGGAGATGTTATAAATAACAATCAAGCAGGTTTTATTAAGGGGAGATTTATTGGAGATAATTGAGACGAATACTGGACACTATACATTTTTATGAGAACCATCAGGAACCAGGATTATTGTTTTTTGCTGATTTCGAAAAGGCGTTTGATAAAGTTCAATGGAAATTTATAAAACAATGTCTTAGTTTTTTTAATTTTGGGAAAAACTTAATACAGTGGTTTGAAACTTTATAATCATCCGGTTAGTCGAGTTATCAATAACGGTCATATATCAGACACATTTTTATTAATGGAAGGAGTCCGTCAAGGATGTCCTTTGTCACCGTACCTCTTTATTTTATGTATTAAAATTCTAGCTATTAAAATTAGGAACAATCCAGATATATCAGGTCTATTTCCAAATGGTCAAGAGATTAAGCTAACAATGTATGCTGAATGCAATCTTTTTATAAAACCAACACAATCCATTTTGGAAGGACTAATAAAGGAATTAAATACTTTTTCAAAAATATCTGGTTTGAAACCTAATTTTGCAAAAATGTAACATTTTGAGAATTGGGACATTAAAAGACACAAATTTTATTTTAAAAAGTTCCGTTCCTGTTAAATGGATTAATGGAGAATCAATATATTAGGGATTCATCTACCTGACAACTTTAAAGAAATTGTTCAATTTAATTATGAGAGAAGGATGGAAAAGGCAGATATAATTCTACAACCTTGGAGGGGGAACTCTCTGACAATTCAAGGGAAAGTAACTCTGATTAATACATTAGTAATTCCACAATTTGCTCACTTACTAATGCTTCTTCCTTCACCTATGAAGTTCTTCAAACATTTTGAACAAAAAAAATTCACATTTATATGGAACAATAAGCCAGATAAAATTAAAAGGCAGTATCTATATAATTCTTATGATAACGGGGGACTGAATTTGAAAAATCTTCAAATGATGGACTGTTCCTTGAAAGCCTCCTGGGTTGCTAAAATCTTCACAACAAACAATGGAACACAAGCCAGAGATTATCTTCTGCCTTTTCCTTTTTCTCGAATAATATATTTCTTTTTTACCAATTAAAAGCAATACATGTTGATAAAATATTTCAAAAAAGTTTAAAAGAGTTATCACCATTCTTCAAGGATGCATTGAAAGCTTGGTTGAACTTCCAGTACCACCCTCCAATCCAGATACAATTCAAGACATTCAGACACAGTTGTTATGGATGAATTCAAACATTACGGTTGGAGACAAGCCATTGTTGTGGGAGGAATGTGTCAAAAATGGGTTAATTTTTTTCAATGACCTTTTAGATTTATCTGCAGAATTTATTTCTTATGAAAACTTGAGAAATGTTTTTAGCATTTCTCTCGACCAGTTACAATTCAACCAGCTGATTTCTGCAATTCCTAAAACTTGGAAAATGAAACTGCAAAATGAAAATAAAAATAAATTAAAGGTTTGTCTTCCACCAATAAGATGCCTTAAATGGTTGTCTGGTGTAAAGATAAATAAAATAATATATATTTGGAATTTAAATATTACAGGCACTGCACTTTTCCCACACAGAACCTGCCTGTTTTGGGAAGATGAATTTAATGATCCAATTTTGTGGAAAGATTATTTTAGAACAATTTTTAAAACTACAATTGATTCATATCCCAGAATATTTCAACTTAAAATCTTTTATAAAATTATTGCAACAAAAAAATCTCTGTACAAATGGCAAATAGAAAAGGATCCCTGTTGCAGGTTCTGTGGGGATGAGGAGGAGGACCTGATGCATTTGTTTTATTTTTGCCCACATGTGGCTAAGTTTTGGGTCAGTATACAATTATGGTTAAGGTCTATGGATATTGTTTTGTAAATCACACCTCAGAATGTTTTGTTATGTGTCTTTGAGGGTAAAAGCATACACTTTTTGAACATGATTATTTTGATGGGTAAAATTTTTATTTTTAAAGCTAAAACTTTATCAAATTTATGTATAAAACATTTTAGGAATAGAGTATTTCATCAGTATATGCTGGAAACAATTATAGCAGGAAATAACAACAGAATAACTGAGCATGAAAATAAATGGAATGTCTGCTTACTTGAGTTAGAGATATAAATATTATGTGTACTTTCTTAAAGATGCGCTATGTGTCATGGCATACATGGTTTGCTAATTCTGTGGTATTTTGTTTATTGATTTTTGATTGGTATTATTGATTTATTTAATTTTTTAATTTTTTCTTATGTTATTCGATTTGCCTTGTGCTTCCTTCTATTTAGATTTTTTTTGTGTGAAAACACTATGAATGTGTGGATGATTGTGGTATGAATGCGAAGCTTGTCTTGTCATTTTACTCTGTAATAAAAATAAAAAATAAAAAAAATGATCACATGCACATCATTTTATGATGAATAACAATGTTCTGGCTTTTTCTTTTTTTGTTTTTTTTTGCTTTTACAGTATCACTGCTATATTTTCAATAATTTCAATATCTTACTGTATAAACAAATATACAGAATTCACAGTAATCACTTTTATATTAGTTAATTTTGCAGATGCAGTTTATTGCAGTTTGTGCAGCAACTTACAAATGGAAAATACAAGCAAGTGTGATGATAGAAAAATTTTAGATTCATACAATATTCCAATTATGATCAATGATAATATAGCTTAACATCACATGAAGGACATGCTTTTGAACGAAGCAGAAACATTTTCAGGATCGTATTTTCAGAGTTTCAGTGTCAGCATCATTTGAGATGAAGCATTATTTGTGATTATTAAAATATTTTAAAATCTAGCAATTTATGACAGAGCTTCTTGTTTTTCTTCTCCTGCTCTCTTATTGATGTTCTCCAGTATTTCAGCTTTTTCAGGCTCATTTATTTCCTTCAGCTTCTCGATCAGAAAATCAATGTGCAGAAGTGTGAACAGAGAATCAGTGTTGAGCGCGATCTTCTCCAGAGTTTCCACACAGTCAAACGCTTCAATCACCAGCTTTATTTTCTCTTTCTCTAATTCCTGCAGTTCTTCTTCCAGATTCTTGACCAGAGTCACACCATCTCCAATCTTACCATCATATTTCTTCTTTAATTCTTCATATGTCCTTTTCTCCTTTCTTGTCTTTGTTTCATATATTTTTGCTTCTTTGACGTGTTTGCTGTAGTGGCATTTCTTTGTGCACACTCTACAGTGTTCATCTTTCATCACTTCGCACCATGAGAGATCAATGTTGTCCCCCCAGCATCCTGGATAATGACAGTTCTCCTCACAGACGCTGCAGCATGAGGCCTTATAGGCTAAACCAAGATCAATATCAACCTTCTCTTTATATTCCACTTCAACTTCATACTCAAAGTTTTTATTTTCTTCTACATCTTTCTTGTTCTTCTCCAGAGCTTCTTGAGTTTGTTTCAGTTCATTTTGCTTTAGTTCCATCATTTGAACACGTTCTTTTAGATTAGAGATATTTGCCTCCGACTGCTCCCGTTGTTGTAACACATCTTGAGTCAACTTCAGGGTTTTTGGTTTTACACTCTCAAGAAACTTGAACAATCCTTCCATTCCTCTAAAACTGCGATTCCATGATTGAATCCGCCTCTGTTCATGATCTTCATCATCATCTTCTTCATATTCTTCATCAGCAGTTTCTGACTGGCAGTTATTAAACAGGAAAAACACTGGCTGATTCTCCTCATTCACTGCACACTTGACTTTAGCCTCTTCAACAGCCGTCAGGACATCTTTAGGTCGAGCTCCATCTGAGTGTGTGAAGAGCAAGATGATGTTTTCAGCAATATCTTTCCCAAATAAAGACTGAACAGAATCAAATATGTACGTCTGTCTGTCAGAGAGTCGATTTTGTTGTACCATAATCACCAGACACACTGCATCTATTTCATGAACACTTTCTTCAGATGTAAATAATCTAAGTAAACTCTCAGCGATCTCTTGATCTTTCTCAGCTCCACGAGTGTCTCCATATCCTGGTGTGTCGATGATTGTTAGATCAGTTTTACTCTCTTGTAGATAAAACCCATAAACAGTGATGATGGAGGTCTGACTGTAAACTGATGATCGGTCACTCTGATCATCTGTGATCTCAAACCAAACCTTGTCTTTCCTCTGAACACCCAACATGTAGTTGATCATCGTGTTGATCAGTTTTGTTTTTCCTGTTCCTGTTTCTCCCACCAGCAGAATGGTTTTATGTGGTTTGTTTTTGTCTCTCTCTCCAAAGGTCATTTTTCTATATGGTTTAGACTGATCCATTTTCTCTGTAATTTTTTCCAGACGATATCGAGCAGGATTTCCATCTTTAATTATGATGCTTTTCTTGATGAGATCATTTATGTCCTGTAATGTGAAACATAAAAATACAACAATAATTATGGTCATGTGTAAATTATGTACAATGGAATATTTCTTAATTATAAAATTATGAAATGTGCACCAACATCCCTGTTAACAATAAAGGTTCTTTCACATAACCGCTTTTGCTTTTGTGGGTTAGGATTTATATATAAAGCTGTTTCTGGGCAGTACGACCCACAAGTTTGCTTGTGCACAGCACATTTTATTTAACATACCTTGACTTTATTGGTGTTTTTGTTAAACAAACTTTTGCTATTACAAGAATGAAATCCCTTGTTTTTTTTAATCATTACAATAATACCAGCATCATGTAGTGCAAATGTTTGATTGTAATGAATGTATTGCACAGGCTTTCGGAATTGACGAATCTGCAGCCGATCGTTCACATCTGGTAAGGTCACCACTTAATACGGTAACCAGTTAAACCATAACAACGGCTTCCTGAACCTGGGAGAGCACAACTTACCACTGTCACACATTCTGCTCAAGTCGTGCTTTCAAAGATGGTTCCGATTGATCAGCTTGATCATCTACATTTTCAGCATTTAACTTTTACTTTATTATTGCAATAAATATATATTTAGTTTTCCATGCTTTATTTGTGTTCATAATGATTAAACTAACCATAAATCATTAAAAACTCACATCAAGAATAAACACATCAATAAGTGTACGTTATTGTATGTATTGTATTTATTTTTAATTGGCTACCTTTAACTGTCCTGTCCATGCAACTTTTAAAACAATGATCATGTGCGTTTAGTGCCATCACCCGGCCATTATAATAAGATGAATTTATTAAAGACCATGGATATCTCTAATGACTTTTGCCTCTGTAAAATTAGGTAGGCCTTATTGGCAACAGCTAGGTAACAGCGTTGATAGCTCATCAAGTAAGCAATAATTGATGACAGGCCGTTGAATTATTAGAAAATAATCCACACTGAGGTGGGCTCTGGTGATATTACAGTACTTGTTCTTCTCGATTTAACAGCAGCGTTTGATACTATTGACCATACTATCCTAATTGACCGTCTAAAGCACTATGTTGGTATGGGAGGTACAGCTTTGAAATGGTTAATATCATTTTTAACAAACAGGAGTTTCTTAGTAAAGATGGGCGAACATTATTTGAGTACAGCACACCTACACTATGGAGTTCCGCAGGGCTCTATTTTAGCTCCATTATTATTTTCTATATATATGCTTCCTCTTGGGTCCATTTTTAAAAAACAAGGTCTGTCATTTCATTGCTACGCAGACGACACACAGGTCTATTTGCCCGTGAAACGAGATTTTTTAAGCCTAACGTCTCTTACAGCATGCCTAGAGGAGGTATGGCTTTCTTTAAATTTCTTAATTTTTAATGAAAAGAAAACCGAAATCATTATGTTTAGCCCATCTGATCTCTACTCTCTACTCCGCACAGGTTATTTAGCTGGCAGCAGATTTCCCATAGCGTAAGCTAGCCTTACGCAATACAAGAGACCTCTCGAAAGGGAATGTCTCGGTTACTAACGTAACCTTGGTTCCCTGAGATGAGGGAATGAGTATTGCGTAACCCGCCTTGCTACTGTGCTGTGATCAGGGGATCGCTTCAGTCGATTAAACCTGGATTCCATAGGCGAGGTATGGGCGATTATAGCCTTAAGCCATGCCCATTTTGGCAGGCTCTGACGTGCCAGGGCGGAAAGTGCCCTGGTTGGGTCACGCGTCTGAGCCGCCTCGACATAGATTCGTGCAGTTGCCGCAGCACAGCCAATGACCAGCGCTGACGCTCATCTATGTCTGCTGTGCAGCTGCACTGTGTTATAAAAATGTGGCTTCAATATTCTCGAGAAAAGGAGTTCTCCCATAGTGTAAGCTAGCCTTATCTCTTATCCCTCAGCGCTTTTGGGGTTCGCCGATCAAGCATTTTTAGCCAATATCGGCCGATCAATCAGAGCATCACTTATAGATAATAACAAGGGACGGGAAACAGCTGTGTGCAATGATCAATGAGTGACAGAACAGGATGATGGGAAATGTAGTTATGAGTGAATGACACCGTGGGGGAAGAGGACCTCTAGTGGTTACCCAGGGAAACACAAACCAGACACTGTGACACGGTGAGCTTATGGCAATCTGAAAAGTTGAGATGTTCTCATCTTGTCGCGGCATATGCGGGCCTGGAAAAATGTGCTTCCATTTGGAATATAACTGCATTTGAAATAACGAATTTGCACGCGCAAAAAACGCGATAGTGACAGTGTTGTGTCACTAAGTCGTGCCGAAAAATTTTGCCCACGTCAAAAGGGAACTAACCTCCAGTCATCTGGAACACAACCTTAGAGAGTTATATGAAGACTTCAAAACGTGTAAGCTCAAATACACCAAAACTGCTAACGAAATGCAAACAATAACAGAGTCTCACAGACAACCAAGTTTTGCAAGTGTAACTCCTTCTGAAAAAACTGAGATATTCTTTGAATATGTTTATTTTAGTATGATCATTACATATAAAAATGATTTAAAAAAAAAAGTTTAATAAAAATAGTATTTCTCTAGGGAAATGTTATATAGCAAGAAATATTGTTATCGCAATACTCAACAACAATATTGCATATCACATATTTTCCCAGTATCGTGCAGCACTAGTGAATAGCCTAGGTCAAAAGAATCAATCCTTACCTTGGTGTGTTGAACTGTTTTCTCTCCTATAATGTTTTCTTTGTGTTTAGGTTTCTCTTTTAAGAACTTCAGTTCCTCCTAAAATTTAGAGTGAAAATCTATAAGACAGTATGTATTGTATGTAGTATACAAGCTTTAAATCCTCAGAAATAAATCTTTCTTACCTTATATGATGGACCAATTTCACTCATGGGTCTGAAAGTATGATTGGCGTGTGTCTGTGAATATCTGCACACAACACACACAGGATGTTTGTCCTCCAGACAGAAGAGTTTGAGTTTCTCACTGTGTAAACTGCAGAGTTCCTCAGATCCTGATGAACGACTCTTATATCTCTCCTTCAGGAACGACTCACACAAGTTATTTAACGCCATATTAGGAGGAGGAACATTGTTTGATGATATTATTTTACAAACTGGACACTCCAGAGTTTCCTCACTTCTCCAGAACTGTTGAAGACACTCTTTACAGAAACTATGACCACACGACAGAAGAACAGGAGACTTGAAGATTTCCCTGCACATCAGGACAATAAAGCTCTTCTGGAAATACATGTAGTGAAGCCATTTTCACTGTCTGAAATCTAGACTTTACTTTAACTTTCTGAACGATGGTTTAAAAAATGAACAACCACGAGAATCACAAAGATTTGCTGCCTGTTCAGAAACAGACTATTAAAAAAAATTATCTTTGTTCTTCATTGATCGCTGATTCCCTTTTCTTCTCTCAATAGCTAGATAGTCACGTCGTCAAACACGAGGCTGACTCCAGCTCCTTATTCGTCGAACTATTCGTTCCACCTTAAAAATGTTGGATGGTTGTTTACCCCTCCCCCTCGGTGCTTTTGGCCGTATTTCTTAAAGGAACAAAAATACTCATTTAAATAATTCTTAAATTATTCACGAACAACCATCCATCATTTTTAAGGTGGAACGAATAGTTCTACGAATAAGGAGCTGGCGAAAAAGGAGCTGGAGTCCGCCTCGTGCCAAACACACATGGGATTGACTTCTTCCTTTATTCTGTTTGTTCAGATGACATTGTACACATTGTTGTTATATTTTGTACAGACATTTTTGTTACAAAATTGTACACCACGTTTTTCTTCTCTGTTCTGTTTGCAAGCATAATAAATATAAATAAATTAAAAACAAAAACAAAACGTGATTTTCCATAGGTTTTTGGATTATCAAAAGAAAAAAACAAGCTCTGTGACAAACAAAAGTTTATGATACTTAGTTACACAACTTTTTTATTCATTGTAAGCAGTTTCCTGTAGCAATTTGATTTTATAAATAAAAAAAAACGGTATTGTAAATGATACTCATTTGATCAAAATCTTTCAAATAACATGGAGATTAATTTGATGAAAAAACGGTCTCATTCCTGAATCTTTTCAGCTCTGTAACTTGGAGAAACTGGATTGAGTTTGTGTCATTTTAAAAAGTCTTTGTATTTTAGTGTAGGCTATGTAACATCCTGACTGTATGTCCAAAACGGTAGCCACGCTATATGCGTGTGAAATGGTAAAATAATAATAAAAAGCGCACAGTTCGAAGGGTCCGTGTCTGCTCCAGTTATTATAGGCTATGTAAAATATGATTTAGCCAGTGAGCAAACATTACAGGCTATATCAGAACAAATCGGCTCTGGTCAAGGTCAGGCATTTCAACTTCATTAATTATCTAATGCATGCAAATGTAATGCACGTATTTAATGACAAGAAAATGAACTGGATGTTCATAAAGAGTTATAGTGAGTCTCAGTGAAGTAGTTATCTTGGAGAACCGCTAAAAACAAAATGAACCCATTGATAGGCTACTGATGCTACTGATGTAACGAAGGGTGAACCTTATAATGGGGTGTAAAGATGAATTATAGTGCTCAACCTGTGCAGATATGGCCTTTTAGCCCTTACACTCCGAAGGGTTTTTTTGGTGGTGGTGTTGTTGTTTTTGTTCAATAAATCGATGCTATTGGTCACCCTTTACGTCCCCCTGTCTGTCTGTCTGTCTGTTTTACAAACTTAAATAGCCTGTGCATACAGTAGCTAGCAAAATGTCTGTGCACGGTAAAACTCACAAAAAACATCAAATAACATCAAATAAAACACACAAAAGTGAGTAGAACTGCACAAAATAACAAACAATTTAACAAACAGGCTTTGAATTCAAAAGGCAATGCCAGATCAAAGCCTGTTTGTTACATTGTTTGTTATTTTGCAGTTCTACACACTTTTGTGTGTTTTATTTGAGACAGATGTCAACTTCTTAAGACATGTACAAGTGTGAGTATACATTCTCCATTTGATGAAGCGATACATACATTCATTAGTGAATCTAATCCATGACTCTGGCTCTTTACTCCTCTCCTGTCACTGGATATGAATTGGGTATTTGGCCTTTTAAGGTGATTTGATATAACAGAATTATAGCCTCTAATACATACAGTAGCCTATATTCACTTTGTTGATAACAAAACAAAGCACAACATGGAAACTAAGCTATAGTTAAAATGGACAGGTGCACTTCATTTACACCTGTCAACAATGTTTTGTTTTTTTATTAATATGAAGTTGAATTTTTTTATCGTTTTACTGGTAGCAAGCATAATGGAAGTAAATTATGAAAATGATGGGCGAAAAGATAAACAAAACAGAAAATAAATGGTGATTGATTATTAGTCAGTACTAGGTTCCTCATTTTTGAATATAAAAAAAGAAAACATTCGTTTATTTGAAGATTTGACTGACCAGAAGAGGGCAGCAGAGGCTGATATTTCACACAAAGCCAAACTATTGTTAATGATATTAATTTGATCAAAATCTTTAAAATAACGTGGAGATGAACTTGATGACCTTTTGAGAATTAAACTAAGTAATTTCTGGTTCTTTTTAGTTCTGCAGTTTGTTAATTTTCAGAAGTCGTTGCATACTTGCATTATAGTACAAATCTGCTCTGGTTACGGTCAGACATTTCAACTTTATTAATTAGGCTATTTAATGCACATAATGCATATATTTGATGACAAGAAAATGTTAAGTCTCAGTGAGGTAGCCGACAGTTATCTTATTTGAGGACATCAACCTGAAGAACCACTAAAAACATAATTCATCTATTGATAATACTGATGTTTACTGATGTTTGTGCTGTTGTTTTCCTGCCAAAAATTTTGCCACTTTCTGCAGGATGATATCATGCGAAACTGGATTTTTCTAAAGGGATTGAAGGTAATGCCTAAATTAAATACCAGTTAAAACGATATTCTCAAGAAAATACGTTTTGTTTTAGATTTTGATTTGTGAAAGAAAAACATCCATTTAAATCGTCACGCTAGCCTACTTTATTTTAGAAGTGCAGATCTTTTTTTTTTTGTTATTTAGAAGTTTAAGGGATGAAATAAAAGAGTTAAGTTCAGCAAGAAAAAGAGGAAAGCTTAAAGGAGACTTGAGCCATGTCATGTGACATTTGAACCGAGGCGTCGGAGTTGTGTCGAGAAAAAATGGGCGTGTCAGATGAAGTCGCGATTCGAGGCTTGAGTGTTAACGTGAAAATCACGTGACTATGTGTTTAATCTGGCGTCTCAACACATTGACAACTGTAGTCATCCAATCACATTCACAGTTGAGACCCGCTGAGCCAATGGTTGTGCTATTAACAGCGACACGTCCCGCCTCCAGGGCGGGCTCGACCAATCCAGCGCGCTCATTCTTGCATAATTAACGCAGGCTTGCGGTGGGCAGTGACGCAGAGTCTGAGACTTTCCTCGTAATTTATCAAAAAATCGCTTCATTTGCCGGACCGGAGTAATTACTTTACCCCATTCAAGCTTCGCGACGCTGCAACTCTATACCGGATCAAATCCATGTGATTTCGTTTCTTCCAGACAGCACAAGCCCTCTTACATGTGGATATTGATGTGGTAGGGAATAAATAAAGATGCCGCAGCCGAAATCGCGCAAGATCGCCGTCCTGGGCTACAGATCCGTCGGTAAGTGCGCGTTGCGTAGTGCGTTGCGTCTCATGTATCGTTTACATCAGCTTTTGATATTTCCCCGCATGCATGTAATGCGTGCGTGCTCGCGTGAGCTGAATGTCACCCCATGATGCGCGTGCTGCATCCGCATGCATTTAAGCACGAGCTGATGTATGCAAGCTTTGTGAGTGTGACATATAACATATTGTAATACATCCTCGTGCATCTAACCACAAAGTTAATTAGCCTTTTCTTTGCGATGAATGCAGTGTGATGCTGTTCTGCAGATGCATGCAGGCCTCGGTGCAGTGTCAAAGTGCTTTTACTCCCTGTATATTCATTATGGTTCATGCATTTTTTTTTTTTTATTCTTCATATCATGAATACATATGTTAACATCTAACAGAGGCGTGTATTCATTTATAGTAGCTTCATGACATATATAGATGCCATTAGGCCACTAAATATGACCAGTGACCCTCATCCTAACATTTAAAAGGCAGATATATTTTCATGTGAAAACCCAATTTATACTTGGTATACTAATATAATTAGTTATTACATTATTTCTGAGTCATTCAGTAATTGTGGTGTGATGTGAATGAGTTTGGATGCTGCAGGTTTGTCCAATCAGAGTATTTTCCTCACCGCAGCCGATATATCATCCGATATTTGACCGCTTTGAGATTATCGGCATAGCCAATACCTGTCATGCTTTGACTCCTCTTAATTCAGCTCCAAATAACACGCTATTTCAACAAATGATGCTTGATTTTAGTTATTTTTATGATTTTTTCAGTAAATAATGTGTCCAGAATGTTTGATTTCGGTTTGTGTCGACATCTCAGTTCCTATAAAAGCTCATTTATAATAAATTCATGGATAGGAAACGGATATGATTTCAAACATGAGTGTTGTGTAATTTATATATTCACTGTTCATTGAGTGTGTCAGAGTAATAATTCACCCACAAATCAGTGTCTGAAAATAACACTTTTTTTATTACTCAGAGAAAATTGTACTTTCCTCCACAGATCTCTTTTGATTTGATGTTCAGATTGAAAAATTAGAGGTTTTGCATTGTTTAAATGCTCTCGACTATCCAATCAATTGAATATGTGACTCTCAATTGGGGATTAAGAGATGAATTAGAGGGGAAGGTCTTCAGTGAAAAAAACACCTTGAAAGCTTGGAAGTTATTATGAGTTCAAAAGACTATTTTGGAGCTTGACATTGATTATTATTTTGGCCTGGATGTACTGATGCTCATGGATCTGTGACTCAAAATATCAAACTCTTGATTCTTCGCACTTGAGTTGGATCGTGATCTGGTGGATTTTATTGTGTCATTTGGAGCACATGTATTCTCTCTGCAATAATACAGCGTTGCACAGAACACGTGTGTGCTTGTGTGTGTGTGTGTGTGTGTGTGACGATTCCTTGCAGATCACAGTTGAGAGAACATGCCAACATCACATCAGGACACACTTGAGTTACTTCAGCCGTTGGGAACAGTTCCTGTCCATACATTCATGCTGGTTTCATGAAATCATAAGCAAACCTTAGCATGCATATGCACTGCACTCAGTTTCAACGATTCAAATCATTGTCACTAATATATAAATTCACAAGTTCACCCTTACATCATTAAACGGAGTAAAGACTATGCGTATTTGGCGTGCTGTCCAGGGGAGGGCTCCGAGCTCGGAAATTTTGCCCGAACCCAGAGTACTCCCCCGTTGTTGTAAGAGTGTTTAGACTAGAAGTGAGGAGATGGGGTGGTGGAGGGATGCGGTTGAACTGTCAACGAACGGAGGTAAGTTTGCAGTATACACACACCTCTTACCTCGGTGATTGGGTTGATTAACAGGGTGTGGTCCACTCGTGTCTAATTAGGTTTGATTGTCTGAATGTGCTCCTCCCGAACTTGTTAATAAAACATTTAGTGATGCATCAAAAAATGAGACAAAAAAATAAAGTTTTGTAATAAAATGTGGGTAATTGAACTCTTAATATTGTTCAGGGTGTCGTTTTTTCAAGTAATAAATTAATCTGTTTCAATTTTGCTAGAGTTTTGGTGCTTTATCCACCCATCCATTCATCCATTTATCCATCCACCCATCTATCCATCCATCTATCCATCTATCTATCCATCCACCCATCCATCCACCCACCCATCTATCCATCCATCCATCCACCCATCTATCCATCCATCTATCCATCCACCCATCCATCCACCCACCCACCCATCTATACATCCATCCACCCATCCATCCATCCACCCACCCATCTATCCATCCATCCATCCACCCATCTATCCATCCATCTATCCACCCATATATCCACCCATCTATCCATCCATCCACCCATCTATCCATCCATCCACCCATCCACCCATCCATCCATCCATCATCCACCCATCCATCCACCCACCCATCTATCCACCCACCCATCCATTTATCCATCCACCCATCTATCATCCACCCTTCTATCCACCCACCCACCCACCTATCCATCCATCCATCCATCCACCCATATATCCATCCACCCATCCATCCACCCACCCATCTATCCATCCACCATCTATCCATCCACCCATCTATCCATCCATCTATCCACCCACCCATCTATCCATCCATTTATCCATCCACCCATCTCTCCATCCATCTATCCACCCACCCATCTATCACCCACCCATCCACCCATCCATCCATCCACCCATCCATTTATCCATCCACCCATCTATCCATCCACCCACCCACCCACCCATCTATCCATCCATCCACCACCCACCCATCTATCCATCCATCCACCCATATATCCATCCACCCATATATCCATCCACCCATATATCCATCCACCCATCCATCCACCCACCCACCCACCTATCTATCCATCCATCCACCCATATATCCATCCAACCATTCATCCACCCACCCACCCATCCATCCACCCACCCATCTATCCACCCACCCATCCATCCATCCACCCATCTATCCATCCACCCATCTATCCATCCATCCACCCATCTATCCATCCATCTATCCACCACACACTCTATCCATCCACCCATCTATCCATCCATCCACCCATCCATCCACCCACCCATCCATCCACCCACCCACCCACCCACCCACCCATCAATCCATCCACCCACCCACCCACCCACCCACCCATATATCCACCCACCCATATATCCACCCACCCATCCATCCACCCACCCATCTATCCACCCATCCATCCACCCATCTATCCATCCACCATCTATCCATCCACCCATCCACCCATCCATCCACCCACCCATCAATCCATCCACCCACCCACCCATATATCCACCCACCCATCCATACACCCACCCACCCATCTATCCATCCATCCACCCATCCATCCACCCATCCATTTATCCATCCACCCATTTATCCATCCACCCATCTATCCATCCACCCATCTATCCATCCACCCATCCATCCATCCACCCACCCATATATCTATCCACCCACCCATCCATCTATCCATCCATCCACCCACCCATCTATCCACCCACCCATCCATCCACCCACCCATCTATCCACCCATCCATCCACCCATCTATCCATCCCACCCATCTATCCATCCACCCATCCATCCACCCACCCATCAATCCATCCACCCACCCACCCATATATCCACCCACCCATCCATACACCCACCCACCCATCTATCCATCCATCCACCCATCCATCCACCCATCCATTTATCCATCCACCCATTTATCCATCCACCCATCTATCCATCCACCCATCTATCCATCCACCCATCCATCCATCCACCCACCCATATATCTATCCACCCACCCATCCACCCATCCATCCATCACCCACCCATCTATCCATCCACCCATCCATCCATCCATCCACCCATCCATTTATCCATCCATTTATCTATCCACCCATCTATCCATCCATCTATCCACCCATCCATCTATCCATCCACCCATCCATCCACCCACCCACCCATCTATCCATCCATCCACCCATCCATCCACCCATCCATCCACCCACCCACCCATCTATCCATCCATCCACCCATCCATCCACCCGTCCATCCACCCACCCATCCATCCACCCACCCATCTATCCACCCATCCACCCATCCATCCATCCACCCACCCATCCATCCACCCATCCATCCATCCACCCACCCATCCATCCACCCACCCATCTATCCACCCATCACATCCATCCACCCACCCATCCATCCATCCATCCATCCATCCATCCATCCATCCATCCATCCATCCACCCGTTAATTCAACCATCCATCCATTCACCCACCCATTCATTTTCTCAAACTGTTTTTGTTTTTTTGCAGAAAAAATCTATGTAGATATGGACTAATAATGAAAATGTTTAATGAAAGCATGCAGGAGCAATAAATGTATGTTTTCTGTTTGATGATTTAATGAAGCTGTCAGCTCTCATAAGGTTCATCTCAGGCCTCAATATGGCAGATGCATGTGAACTTTATATAACATGACGTGTGTTTTGACCTCCAGTTTCAACTCGATTCAGCCGTCAGTTCTGCGTTCGTGTCAGTTCTGGTGTTCAGCTCAGTATATGGCAATGCTATGCCGTAACCTTCACTAGCCAATGCTAATGAAAACCTCTGAGGTTTATTCTAATAATCCAGCCAAGTCTTTGCAGTTTGATTAAATAAACTCTCTATTTTTGATTTCCTAAAGCAATTGAATTTCTTTTCGAGCAGAAAGTCTTTAAATATGTCTGTTGTTGGATTTGTACAGTATTGCTCTCTCAATACAGACTCAGCGCTGTGCGTTGGTGGATCTCTGCGTGTCCACTTCACTGGCCACTGACTAAACGCCGTCCGCCCACATCTGGGCTGTGTTTGCGGGGTCACGCGCCGGCCGATCGGAACTATATGTTCCTGATGCGCTTGCTCCGGTTTCAGGGTCTATTTATAGAGCTGATAGGGAAGGATGCTTGAAATCTGATGCGCTTCCATTAAAATGGAGAGAATCAGGACTGAAGCTCTCTAATGGCTTTACAGTCGAGAAGTGCTTGTAATGAACAACTGAAAATAAACCAATGGAATAGATGTGGAAACTCAGACTGGTTAAAAGTTCATTCAAATTCCTGGTCTTATTGTGAATGATTCATCAGGGATGTTATTCTAACAAAAATAAATGTTCGGTTTTTGTCAGTCTCTGACATTAAATTAAACGATTAATCGCGATTAATCAAATCCAAAATAAAAGTTTGTGTTTACATAATATATGTGTGTGTATTATGTATAATTATTTTGTATATATATAAATACACACACATGTATGTATATATTTAAGAAAAATGTGTTCTTAATATATATAATAGTTCTATTTATATATAATATAAATCATATAAAAAGATATATGCAGTATATAAATGCAAATATTTCTCAAATATATACATTCATGTGTGTATTTATATATACAAAATAATTATACACAATACACACACATATATTATTGTAAACACAAACTTTTATTTTGGATTTGATTAATCGCGATTAATACAGCCCTACAATGAAACGACTTTTGATGTCATCAATCGCTTACTTTTTAAACCCTCAAACTTTTCTTTTTTTTTTTTTCATTCTGCCGTAGACATTTTAGGGACAAATTTTGAAGGACTTATTTTGTTAGATGGACCCAAAGAAAAAATAAACAGTTTTATCATCAAGGATATTTAAATAATCTTTTTATAAGAGTTGTATAAACAAAATTTACTATTTTTTTTCTAGGTTGAATTATATAAAATGTTTGTATTTAATGTATTGTGTGAAACTGATATGGCTATACATTTAAATAAGGGCTGTCAATAGAGTAATTTTAAATCACGATTAAGCACACACTTGTGAAATTAAGCATACACCATTTATCTTGTTTAACGCATTCATTTTGTCATCATTTGCTGCTATATTCAGCAGAACCATCAGACTGAAGGAGATTCTCACAAAACTGAATTACTGCAAGCTTTTCTCAAGGAAAATGTAGGTGTCTTTGCAAAAAAAGGACACTTGGAGAACCCAAAATGACACTAAATAACCAAATGATATAAGGAATACATATGCAGATGCCAAAAAATAACCTAACCTGACTGCATTTACCACACAGATCCATTCAGAATAACTAAACACAGCAACACACACACGACAGATAAAACATGATCCTGAATGTGTGTGGAAACAGCGTGAATGACTGTAGTGAAATGTGCTTGTGCATAATTACAATGTGTGATCAGTGCGTTGTTTGTTTTGACTCGTGTTCTTACTGTACGTCACTGCAATCCTCTTCACCTTGATCACAATCCTCATCCATCAAAACTTTACTAGAGAGGCGCTGGTTTGCATTTCACATGCTTTATTTGCATATAATTTTGAATTAATCGTATGCATTACCGTTGACAGCCCTCATTTAAATACAACCATTCACTTGTAAATATATTGATAGGAGAAGTCATAACACCCAATATGGCGGCTGTAGCCCCGCCTTACATTTAAACGAGCCAATCACCTTTAGAGTGTGAGAGGATGTTATTTTGTAGCATTTGAGCTGAAGAGACACAGTTGCTACAATGTTGCGTTTTATTTCTGATTCGGAATGTTATTGAACTGTAACATTGACAAACTTGCTACATTTTCGGAATTTTGCCTTTGGTCGTTCCCCATTATCTGTTGAGTGGAATGACTTTAAGAACGCCTGCTTTCCACAATCCAGTTTATTCCTGATGGATACAATATGAATTTCTGTTTTCATTGAAGATTCTCCTGTTCTCCCCGCATCTCCAGTCTGAACATGTTTGGACGTCCATTTGAATGATCGCACACACTTCTGTCCTTCAAAGAGCTGCGCTTCCATTCCGGACTGTCCCGGTGTTCCTGTGGGCTTTTCCCGGTGAATGAGAGCTCGCATTTACAAATGCTGGATGCAGAGAGGAACTCGCCGTTGTTATAGCAACAGGCTCCAGGGCAAATCTGCCCACACACTCATTCTGTGTGTGTGTGTGAATGTGAATGTCCTGCGTTACTACCACTATGTCAGTTTCATCACAAACGCTCTTTGGAATGGGAATGTGTTTAATGGTGATGCATTCACATGCAGAGATCCAGTTTATGAGCGAATCACATGAAATCAAGAATCAGTCTAGGTCACGATTCACCCTGAAATTAAAAGGATAAGTAAAATTTTGCGTGAAGAAATCTAAAAAATATGTTTAGCATTGATATTTTCTTCATCTATTAAGAAATTGTGTGTGAGATATGAATTGTTTAATTTGGCGTTATGATAATGATTTCTGCATCATTGTGTTAATCGCTTTAGCATGAATCTAATATATGCGTGTTACTATGCATGTATTCTGTGAGCTGGTCAGTGGTCATGCATTACATAACTGAAGAAAACTACACTCACTTTACTTGTATGTAATGTAATGCATGTTACTAGTGTGACGTTCACATTCTCTCGTGATCTGAAGGTAAAGATCATCTTTCACGCTCTCTGACTTTGTTCTCGTGTTTCTGTGTTTCAGGGAAATCCTCCTTGACAATACAGTTTGTGGAAGGCCAGTTTGTCGACTCCTACGACCCCACTATTGAAAACAGTAAGTCAATCACATCACAACCACTGCATGATGATGATAATAATGTAGGGTTGGGTATTGAAATTTAATCTGTGAAGTGATAAATGACCATAGATGAGATATATATATATATACGGCACGTGGAAGGATAATCACAGAATGGTGTCGGATTGTGTTAACACGGGTTAAAATCTCACTTTAATAGTATTTTTAGCACTTAACTTATAAAACAGGCTGATTTCCTCAAAATGTACGTCCGTATGCAAGTTTGAGTAACTTTATTTATATTAAATACATACACCTCTTTAGATATTGTCACGTGCCAGTGATGATCCCATTGGTTGCGACCCCTTGCTCTACTATAAATGAATCAGTTCTTCATAATGACTCAGATGATTCTAAAACGATTCACTCACTGAATCATTCGGGCTGATTACACAACATCTGACTCACTGAACCGCACGTCTGACTCAGTATGTGTGCACTTAAGACTTACTGAGTTGTTCGTATGACTCAAAACATGTAGTGTAAGTGATGCAAAGTTATGCAACATAATACACTCTAAAAAATGCTTGGTTGTTTTAACCCAATTTTGGGTAAAATATGGACAAACCCAAATGTTGGATCAAAAATGCAATTTTAAAAATGTAACCCAATGGCTGGGTTAAAACATTTGGGTTAAAAACAACCCAGCATTTTATAGAGTGTGTTGCACATTGTGGCTGATTTGGACTAAAACTATGATTCGCCTTTAATGGCTTGTTTTTGCATCCAGTCTAGTTTGGACACAGTGTTTGTCTGTTTGCTTGTTGGTAAACTGAATATATTGACCGTATGTTGACCTCCTGTCGTGTGTGTGTGTGTGTGTGTGTATAAACGCTGGTTTTCTGCATTCTCCTCTTCATCTGGCTGTATGACACAGAGCTGTTGGCAGGAGGATGTGAACTCTGGAGGAAAGCCGTGTGTGTGTGTGTGTGTGTGTGTGTGTGTGTGTGTGTGTGTGTGTGTGTGTGTGTGTGTGTGTGTGTGTGTGTGTGTGTGTGTGTGTGTGTGTGTGTGTGTGTGTGTGTGTGTGTGTGTGTGTGTGTGTGTGTGTGTGTGTGTGTGTGGTGTGTGTGTGTGTGTGTGTGTGTGTGTGTGTGTGTGTGTGTGTGTGTGTGTGTTACGTGAATGGCAGGCGGTATAGATGCAAACGCATGTGACTCCCTCGAGCAGCTTCAGTGTTTCTGCTGCTGATACTCAGTGGAGACACACACACACCAGCATGAACTGCTTCTGCTCTCGTCACTGTGACTTAAGGAGCCGCTTAAGGAGACCAGATGTTGTTTTATTAGATTATGATGAGATATTTTTAAAGGGGCGGTTCATAAGATGTCCCTCAGTGGAACAGTGAGTGAACTCACGGGGCGGGGCTTGAGTCGTGTGGGTGTGGCTTTTCTCTGCGGTGACTCCGCCCCCACAGTATTCTTTGCTTGTGTTTTTAAGGGTCTGTGACACATCGACTCCTGATTATTTTAATTGAAGAACAAAAGTTTCTCAGAGGAATATTTTCAGCAAGCTGTATCTAATAACTACATTTTCAAGCATTTCTGAAATTTGGCCAATAATCATGAACTAATCAACTGAAGTATGTTCCCTTATTTTTATAAATATTTTGCATAATTTGTTAAATAAAACCTTTTTCTCTTAATTACATTTTTTGCATGTTTTGTTTTCTATCATTTAAAAAAAAAATTCTTAATAGTTTTAAATCAAATAAAACATACCTTCCCTTATATCATAATAACATTTATTTAGATTCATTATGGAATATCTAAAATAACATATATTTGCCAACATTCCAAAAAAAAAAAAAGATATTATTATTTGTGTGCTTTTTCAACATTGATAATAATCATAAATGTTTATTGAGCATCAGATCATCATATTATTCTGATTTCTGAAGGATCATGTGACACTGAAGACTGGAGTAATGATGATAAATTCAGATTTGATCACAGGAATAAATTACAGTTTAAAATATATTCACATAGAAAATAGCTATTTTAAATTGTAATAATATTTCATATTTTTTCCTGTATTTTGATCATGTAAAGGCAGCATTGGTGAGCAGAAGAGACATTAAAACACGACCCCAGACGTTTGAGCAGTAGTTTATGTTTATGACGTCTGCAAACTCTCATCCGGTGTTTTATTTCTCTCCGCAGCGTTTACGAAGATGATCACAGTGAACGGTCAGGAGTATCACCTGCAGCTGGTCGACACGGCTGGACAGGTGAGAGCGGCGTTACTCACACACATGTCTTTACATATAAACCAGTCCAGTTCAGTTGACCAACAGGAAAACTGCAGGAATCTCAATACACATTTTGATACCATTAACGTAAATGAAAATTAGAAATGTTGCCTTGCCAACTAACTGAGATAAAGTGAAGTACTACAAAACATTTACATTTATTTATTGATGATTATTTTATTTTTTTTGTATTGAAAACATGTCATGAATCTACGGAAGAGGATTAGGGCCAAGCAATAATAAAAAAATAAAACCATCTCGAGATTAAAGTCATTATAATGCGAGATTAAACTCGTTAAATTTTGAGAAAAAAAGTCGACATACAATCTTGAGAATAAACTCATTAAATATCGATAATAAAGTCGTGTTTCGAGAAAAAACTCGAAATACAATCTTGAGAATAAACTCATTACATTTCGAAAATAAAGTCGTTGTGTTTCGGGAAAAAACTCGTCAAATTTCGTGAAAAAACTCGAAATACAATCTTGAGAATAAACTCATTACATTTCGATAATAAAGTCGTGTTTTGAGAAAAAACTCTTTAAATTTCGAGAAAAAAAGTCGAAATACAATCTTGTACTCAAACGTGTGGAATTTCGACGGAGACGCTTGAGAAGACGACAGTACACGGCCCAAATAATGCACTCTGCCATATGGACAGCTATGATAAATTAAAACCGTATGGCATCACAGTGAACGGTGAACAGTGAAATTAATGGCTGTATGGATAGTTACAGTCGTTACATTCTGTACACAACCAACAACGATCCTAAAGTAATAGCCAGTTACTTCATAAAAACAGTGCATAGGAGGGTGTCCCGAGAGGATCCGCGCCGACATGTGGACCGAAAATGGTATTGTGGCAGCAATGCAAAGGTTTTTACGAAGTAACCATGGAGACAGTTTTGCAATTTAACAAGTTTTTTCTCGAAACACAATGATTTTATTCTCAAAATGTAATGAATTTATTCTCAAGATTGTATTTCGACTTTTTTCTCGAAATTTAACGAGTTTAATCTCGCATTATAATGACTTTAATCTTGAGATGTTTTTTATTTTTTATTATTGCTTGGCCCTACTCCTCTTCCGTATGAATCATTAATTTTTTTTTTTTTTTAAGTTATAATAAAAACATCATGGCATGAATAATTCATTTTTGAATGCATCATCTCTGAAGTGTGTTTTGAATCTCCCTCTTTCAGGACGAATACTCAATTTTCCCACAGACGTACTCCATAGACATCAACGGTTACATTCTGGTGTATTCAGTCACGTCAAATAAAAGGTACGTGTGCAGATGATTATTCCTGATGGCTTTATAAACTCTCAGATGAACAACAACAAGTCTTTGAGAATGATTTCAATGTTTCGATTTTCTTGCACCCTCAGATTTTCAATAGTTGTGTCTCGACCAAATATTGTCATATCATAACAAACCACACATCAATGTAAAGGTTATTTATTCAGCTTTCAGATTATGTATTAATCTCAATTTCAAAAAGTTGACTGGTTTTGTGGTCCAGGGTCACATATAGTCTCTTTAATGTGAAGATGAAATGTGTCTGTCTGTCAGAATCCAGTGTATGAATAAAACATTAAACTTTTTAAAGATTATTAAACCATAACCTACTGTACTCGAGGAACTGTTTCAACTAGTCCTTAATCACAGACATGAGATTTTATTTTTAGTGAAGATGGTAAAGCGTTTTTATGTTTGTTCATGATTATCTTCGTCTCTGGATATTAGATGATGTTAATTCAATTATAATGTCTGCCTCTCTTTGACTTGCACCCCATAACCAGTTATTAAATATAACCATCCAGCCTTCAATCAATCAATCAATCATTTATTTATATAGCACATTTAAACACAACCGAGGTTGACCAAAGTGCTTCACAAGCAATCAAAGAAACACAGTAGAACAAGTAAAACAGATACAGCATGCATATATAATACAAAGAATAAGAACAGGCGAGCAGTAATATTATATTGCAAGAAATAGTTATATAGTTTTAAAAGCCATGGAGAATAAATGAGTCTTTAGCTGAGTTTTAAAAATGTAAATAGACGGGGCATGCCTAATAAACATCGGAAGGCTATTCCATAGCTTCGGGCCAGCGGCAGCAAAAGACCGATCGCCACGTTTTTTTAGTTTTACTTTAGGGACTGTTAGGAGGCCGTGGTCACCGGATCTCAGGTTTCTAGATGGTGTATAAGGAACCAAAAGTTCAGTTAAATATTGCGGTGCCAGATTATTCAAAGCTTTGTAAACAAATAATAAGATTTTAAACTCAATTCGGTACTTGACTGGTAGCCAGTGAAGGGACATTAAAACCGGTGTTATATGGTCAAACTTACGCTTCCCTGCAAGTAGTCTAGCGGCTGCGTTCTGAACTTGCTGCAGGCGGGAGATAGATGACTGAGTACTGCCATAGTACAATGAGTTGCAGTAATCAAGTCTACAGGTAATGAAAGCATGAATGGCTATTTCTAAGTTATTTCTTGAGAGAATGGATTTTATTTTACTGATAAGGCGGAGTTGATAAAAACATGATTTGACTACAGCAGAAATCTGTTTATCAAATTTTAAATTTGAATCAAATAAGAAGCCCAAGTTCCTAACGCACTTTGAGTTATAAGGGGTGAGAGCGCCGAGGTCAAGGTCATAATCGCAGTTATCCTTGGGGCCGAACAGAATAAACTCAGTTTTGTTTTCATTTAGATGAAGAAAATTGAGGGAAAGCCATGTCTTAAGATCATTCAGGCAGTCTAACAGTGGCTGAAGAGAAGAATCATTATTGCATTGCGTGCATTCGTGAAGCAGTGCTGACGGTCTTGTGTTTTATAATCTGAATATGTAAATGAATGTGTTTCCATAAGTCCTTCATTATAAAGTGTTTAAATTCAGCCGCCGGGAGGTTTAAACCCGAGGACATGATGTGACTGTAATCAAGAGTGTTTTTATGAATAATGTTTTAGGAGGATGATTGTGCCACAAGTTTTATTGCTTTATGAATAATGCAATAAATCACTAGATCATTTACTGATTTTATTCTGTGATTAATCACCTCTGCCTGTATTAATCTAATTTTTAAGTTGGTTAAAATCATCTGCAAGATTTCAGAAATCCCAATTCTGATCCGTCTCTCCCTCTTCTCTGCAGTTTTGAAGTAGTAAAAGTTATCCATGAAAAACTGTTGGATATGGTGGGAAAAGTGCAGTAAGTATGTTTAGTTTTTAATTCCGCATTTGCAAAGTGCAGTTAATTACTGAGACTGTTGATAATGAAGGTTATTGTGTTGATTTAAGGAGTTGTGTTGATGATTAATAACTATTTTAAAGTCAACATGAATCATTTTGCTTCCATAATGTGGTGAAAAACATGATATTTCACAAGAATGAATACGGTAGTGATCAATCTCGATGAATCTGTATTATGAATATTAATGTGGTCAGTTTTGACTGTAACGATGAATTATCAGCAGAATTAATTTGCATGTTATAAATGTTCAACATTAATGCCGCAATGTCCTTTTCCTAGAGTACCCATAATGCTGGTGGGCAATAAGAAAGACCTTCACATGGAACGGTACGTCACGCGAGCCTATTTTAGCATGAAGAGCGTTTGATTAATGAAAGCATGTGATATTCTGTTCCTGATACTGTACGTCACATGATGATGATGATGATGATGATGATGATGATGATGTTCAGACGCAGATGCTCTGACCTAATTCAAAGGCACATTAATCTTTCTGCAAAGAAACTATAATAACCCTGAAGTCAGGCGTCGTCAGAAGAGAGACTCTCCAGCATACTTTTTAAAAGACCATTTATTATAGAAATAATGTACTTTAAAAGAATATAATCAGATCTCAATCATATCTGGACTCAATTTTCCCAGTTTTGATATGAATGTTACAGACACTGATGACTTATTCTTCATGATATTAGCGCAGTCGGTCATCACTAGTGCTAGTGCTCATATTGATGTGATGAAGTATTCAACTTTTCCACTAATATGATCTCTTGTGAGCAGTATTTCAGACAATAGTTGACTGGGAATAGAGAGGAAACGGTTTGCAGGATGTGATGTAATCCGTGTAAATTCCCCTCGTTGACTCTGGATCTGAGGCGGTGTCAACATCCTTTACGTGTTTCCTTCATAACGCGAGCGTAATCTGAGCCTCGGGAGGAGTGATGGATCCTACCGCTACACACACATTAGAGGAAGCGTGTGTGAATCTCGTGTTGCATTCGTGATCTGCAGTGTGTGTGTCGATCCTGTGAGCGCCAGGGATCCGCTTTAAAGGGATAGTTCACTTTAAAGTGAAAATTCTGTCATCATTTACTCACCCTCAAGTTGTTTCAAACCTGTACGAATTTCTTTCTTCTGTTGAACACAAAGGAAGATATTTAGAAGAATGTCAGTAACCAGACAGTTTCTGGGTCCCATTGACTTCAATAGTAGGAAAAAATATATACTATGGAAGTCAATGGGACCCAGAAACTGTCTGGTTACTGACATTCTTCTAAATATCTTCCTTTGTGTTCAACAGAAGAAAGAAATCCGTACAGGTTTGAAACAACTTGAGGGTGAATCATTCATGTTCACGTCTCATTCATGAATTTTTTTTTTAATAAGGCTGTGCAATGATTAATCTCAATTAATCGCATCCAAAATAAATGTGTTAATATATGTGTGTGTACTGTGTATAATTATTTTGTATATATACACACACATGTATGTATTTAAGAAAGCACATGTATACATATCATATTTAAGAAATATTTTCATGTGTATATATTTATACATAATAAATATTTTATATAAATATTTTATATATTCAGGTAAAACCGGAAAAATTTGAATGTGGTGCAAAAGTTCATTTATTTCAGTAATTCAACTTAAAAGCTGAAACTAATATATTATATAGACTCATTACATGCAAAGTGAGATATTTCAAGCCTTTATTTGTTATAATTTTGATGATTATGGCTTACAGTTATGAAAACCTTTCACAATATTCTATTTTTGAATTTGGGGTTTTCATAAGCTTTAAGGCATAATCATCAAAATTATAACAAATAAAGGCTTGAAATATCTCACTTTGCATGTAATGAGTCTATATAATATATTAGTTTCACCTTTTAAGTTGTAAATTAAAATAAATTAACTTTTGCACGATTTTCTAATTTTTCCAGTTTCACCTGTATAAATAACTTTTATTTCTTAAATATATACATGCATGCGTGTGTATTCATATACAAAATAATTATCCACAGTACATAAACATATATTATGTAAACAAACTTTTATTTTGGATGCGATTAATCGTAGCTGAATCGTTCTCTTCTGGCTAAAATAAAGGTTCAATAAATAAAATGTCAAATGAGAGCAGATTTGCTTGTGCGCTGTAATGTATAACATGCATTTGAAGCTGTAGATGTGGTCATGTGTCTCTCAGTGTCATCAGTTGTGAAGAAGGCAAAGCTTTGGCAGAATCGTGGAACGCAGCGTTCATGGAGTCCTCAGCCAAAGAGAATCAGGTAATGATGCGTTTCCTGTCCTGCAGAGGAAGTGCTGCGTCTGCTGATGACTTCAGCGTTACTCTCAGAAGACCAGCATTGATCTGCACTCTCTCTAATGCTCAATAATGTTTTATCCTGCAGTCAGTCTGCATGCATTACTGAATTACTCACTCCATCTCAGATCCACTCTCATCAGTTCCTCTTATTAATGTCTCCTGTCGTCTGTCAGATCTCGAGATGCTCTTCCGGTAGTTTTCTACCTGAAAACACACTCAAAAAAAAATATTTAGACCTATATTTAATTGAAAAATCCATTCGCATTACGAACAAACTTATTGCAATGCAAATTTGTCAATGAAACGGGTCTTATTTCTTCAAAAGTACTAATAAACAAAGGCCTAATAATAACCAGGTTAATATTATTATCAATAAATCTAACTGAATATTGCGTATTCCACAGCTAGACATATTTTAGCCATGTTCATACTTTGGAACTAAAAAACGTACCGGTAATTGTTTTCACAAGGAACATATTTTAATAAATGCATTTCGAAATGTTTAGAAATTTTGTTGAATTTAAAGATGCAAATAGTTAATAATAAACTATGCCATGATTTTCATGTTTGAGTGACAGACAAATATGAATATGAGTTAAATAATCAGAGATTATGTCATTGTTTGCTGCTGTTTTATTATATTGCTACATTTATATTTGCTTTTATGCTATTATTTTCCTTTGAGATATTTTGCTTAAAAATTTGTAGCTGTTTTATGAATTTTAAATTAATTTGTTGGTCTATTGGTGAACATGAACCAATCTGTCACACACCTGAAGAGATGTGTGTGTGTGTGTGTGTGTGTGTAGACGGCGGTGGAGGTGTTTAAGAGGATAATTCTGGAAGCAGAGAAGATGGATGGTGGCGCTCCACAGGGCAGGACGCCCTGCTCGATGATGTAGATAACCCCGCCCTCTTCCTACGCTGACCCCGCCCCTCCCGCCCTGGCCCCGCCCCCTCTCCCGCAGTCTGCCCCGCCCACCGGAGAACGAGCACAAACTTTTCTAGCAAAGCATGTTTGTTTCAGGCTGGTGTTTGGGCTTCACTGAGCTTCTGTGCTTTGGTCTAGTTTACGGTTAAGACGCGGTTAGCTGTAGGATTAACTGATCTGAACAGGGTTAAAGACTCTTAATATGAAATGTTTGCTAGAAAAGTCTGTTTATAGAGCCCTCCTGCACCACAGCACTGGACACTGGGATATCCCTCTACTTGAAGTGGCTAACTGCCTGTTTTCCTGCATTGACATTTTCTTTTGAACCTTTTTTTATACTTCATTTAATTTAATTTTTTTAAGTTGTGATATTTTTATTTATTTTATTTTTATTCTTTCTGTGACATACATGAATAACACACACACACACACACACACCCTCTGCTTCATGTCCATTTTGCGTCTTCAGCCTTATGTTTTCATTCAGCTCTTCTCTACCTCTCATGTTCCTCTCTGTCCCGAACCCTTTGGAATTTGTATATTGTGTTTCTTAAACGGTAATTATGGCCAATAAAGTTGGCGGCATTCATTCAGTAGTGAATGTTGTTGGACTTTTTTTGATTGTAATCATTAAACGCAGCATTTTGTTTCACTATCACTGGAGTCGCTTGCTGTGATTTACACAATAACACAATTAATAACACAAATGAGTATGCAGTTTCAAATGAGTATTTATTTTCTTAATCATTAATACAAATTGACTTTTTAGATGCCAAAAGTTGTTACAATTAAAAACAGTGCAACATATATAGGCTATGTAACATTTTATCCTTTACAGTTTAAATAAAATATATTAGTAATGAAAATGTGGTGAGGTAAAATGTTTGTAGAGAGGAAAATATCACAATACAAAAACAAAAAAGACTCAAATGTTTGTAGAAATCAGTCTGCATTAGGCAGATACAGTAATTGGTTAAATTACGGTGCACATGCAGTTTGTTCAGTAAATCAGAGTAATGGAGGACATAAACATGGTGAAATGATATTTAAAGATGTTATTTGTAAGAATTTTCGATTTTATTAAAAAAAAAATTCGATCGATGTTATCGCTTTTTATTGCCAAAGTGTGAACAGTTTGTAACGAAACTTAACAACGAAACCTCCGAGTCTGACTTCCTAGGTTGTCAAATACGAAAGCCTGTAGACTGATTTTTTTGTGAAGGATTCGGGACGTTTTTGCCGGGAAAAGTAGAAGACGTTTAAGCGCGCAATTGCAAGGACACGTGGATACATGTTCAGGATAATACCGAAAGAGCCGTTCTGTACTGTAATATCAATGTGTAATGCAAAGAAAAGAAATCATTCAAACTATAGTCAGATCTAGTCTAGGCAAGTCT
>JARPMJ010006172.1:0-55103 GCA_033366665.1 Phoxinus dragarum
TGTTTCAGCTTGGCTACGTCTTCAGAATCACATCCTTATAGTTTCACATCCATTTCTCAGTTGTGTTTGTCTCAGATGTCTCAGGAGAATTTAAAATAGACGCAAATTTGGCAACTTTTGATGTACAATAAGAGTATAAGACCAATCAAGAATAAAGTTTTGAAGTTTTTGTCAACATTTTAAACATTATATTTTAGTTGTCAATGTATATCCGACCAACCAGACAGTTTGATTGCTAAGCCATGATAACATGAGTTCAACTGGAGTCTCAGTCTACAGAGGGTTATTTGACACTTCTCTCAGAGCAGGACCTGAGAGAAATCACGTAGGAAAAGATGTTCTTTATTATTATCTGACCATCCTGTTTGGCTGCCCTGCCCACGCTTTGTGTAACATTAGTTTGTTCAGGGCCGGCTGTAAGTGGAGAAGGTGTAGTCTTGTTTTGGTTAGCAGCTTTCAGCAGCCAAAAGTTCTCTGTTAGTTGAAGATGCGGGCATGCTAGTCTGACCTACATAGACGGCCAAAGAGAGGTCTGTAAATTCTCATTGTACTGCCAGGACAGGGGTGATAACTTGATAACAAAGCACTTTGAGACAAGCACTGTGTTTTCCATGCTCAAAACTACAAGCAAGAGTTTCAGGGGCAAAAAGCAGGCTAACCGTTTTTTTTACATATCAAGCTCATATTAGAACTTTTTAGTTTTGGTAATTTATGTTTTCAAATACTCTTATATGGAGCCCTGCACATGATGCAAGGGGGGAAATATACTGTTGTTGTTAAACAAATGAATAAACATGGCCAAAAATTTATTTTATTTAATTAAAATTAAAAATTAATATTTTGTTGGAATTCATTCTTAATTTTTGGCCACAATGTTGTGTGTCCACACTTTGATGTATACAGATTTTACAACTTTATCTTTCTCCAAAACCAAGAGTTTTCATTTTTTAAATAGAAAAATCCAACAGTTTTAATTGGTTTACATTATTACATTAAAATGATGATCTAAACAAAAAGTTAAATAGGCCTAAACCATTTCCATTTTTATTAACACCATTTGTATACATTTTTACTGAATTTACGACTGTCTGTCCGATGTGAAAAGTAATGTAAACAAAAAAATATATAATTTAAGCAGATATTTTTATTTACGTGTCTCTTTTTTTTTTTTTTTTTTTTTGCACAAAAATGTGAAATTTGTGAAAATACTATGAAATTAGCCCTAGAAAGATAAATGAGTTGGCCATTTGGTTCAACAAATTTGGGCAATTTTTTTTAAACATTTTTTACATTTTTACAAAATGTCAGAATTCTTCTACATGTTGGACATTGTTTGACATTGTTTGAGGACAAACTGAATGAACTAACTGTAAGGGAATATGCAGTATCAGGAGACGTAAGACGTGAAGCTCAAGACATTGCAAATCCCAAGTCTGTCATTAGCTTTGAAGAACAGGCATAGAGAACATGTCATCCTGATTTCCTCATCCCTTCAATATCAGGTTCAGTGGTGTTTTGCGCGGCCTGCTGTAGTAATTACGTCATTCGCTGCTGTCAGTACTGAACAGCAAGTACTTTATAACAGAATACAAAACAAATATTGTAAAGAGTGAAACCCGAATCAGTGCGCGCTCCAAGTGAACTGAGTGTCAGCAAAAGCTGTCAGTGCTACGGGAGTTATTTAATGGTCATCGAGTTTGCTGTCACTTCCAGAATATACTCTGACCTACATACACATATACACATTCTCTGTCCCTGTTTCCTTCTTTCTGTCTATCAATTTGACTGCCATACCTTCAAGCCAGCCACAATCATCTTCTTCCTTCCTTCCTTCCTTCCTTCCTTATCAGATCTGTGTTCTTGTCAACACTTTAAATCTTATTGACAGTCCTTACTTGAGTGTTTACATCTGGTCATTCCCCTCAGTGCCGGTTATTTACTTGTACATAATACGTCAGAGAAGCAAAGAGCTCTATTTGTCTCCTGAGAGAACTATGAAAAGAAAATGCAATTATTCCCAAACCTCCCTGTTTATCCAGCGACAGTCTTATCGTGCTCTTGCCAAATGGGAGTGTACCTTGTGGTTTAGTGTGCATCACATTCTACCAATTATGACCCAAATTGTTCTCTTTTCTCACAGTGTCTTTGTTTTGAGTGGGGGTTTGTGGATAATGATGACTGTTTGGAAAGTTTCAAATAGGGAAGAGCTGATCAGAACGTCTTTCTGATGTTGGAATGCACATGACTCGGTCAGTACTTCACAGTTCAGCATTTGGAGAAACTTCCGTTTTTACACCTAAGGTGTTTAGAGTACACTGTTAAACTAGGTCCACAACACTCTCTCAGGATTACCATGTGTGGGAAATGGCAACTCCTCCTAATGGCCAATGCTGGAACAGCATATGGCATTCAACTTTTTTGCTCTTAAATGGGTAGTTCACACAAAAATACAAACTTTGTTATCATTTACTCACTCTCATGTCTTTCCAAAACTAGGAATTTCTTTCTGTGGACATTTTTTGACAAACTATTTTTTTTTCCATACAGTGAAAGTCAATGGGGTCCAAAACCATTGAGGGAGAGTTAGTAACATAATTTTGAGTGAACTTAGAAAATTTCAGGAGTGTCATTGGTCACAACACTGAAGACACATTTCTCCACAGAAGCATGAGAGCCAAGAGCAGCACAAACATCTCGGACAGATGTTTAAAGGAACATTTCAATTACTCAACATAATGTGGTTTCAAACCCGTGGAACTCCATGGCCCCTTTTCACATTTCCGGGTTCTCCAAAGCAGAAGTCATTATAATTGGGTAAACCCTATTGTGGTGAACAGAAATTATTATAAATATATTTTTTTGCGGTTCCATTTAATCATATAGCACATGAAAAAAAATCTGAGGAAAAAAGATTGATCATGGTGGTCATAAGAGAGAAAGATGTCAAATGTGCCATCACTCTCTCATGTTAGAAACAGCAGTGTTAACTAGTTTTCTGAAATTGAATGCCAAGGTTATATAACACAAAGTATAGTATATAAATTTGCATTCGGTTTTTAAAAACGGAAAATACAAAAGCATGTAGAAAAATTCTCATGAGGGTATACGTTTACACGACAACGATATGCTTAAAACAGAGAAGTTTATCCTTTGAGTTTTCCGCATACAAGACGACACCATTGTCAAAACGATCCACAGATGCACACGGATCCGCGAAAATGACCAAAAAAAGTATTCTGGGCCATTAGATGGAGATGAAAACACTATAGACTGAACACATAAAACACATGTGAATGACGCCATGGTCTTGTTTACACGGACACCGTGAAAACT
Organism: Phoxinus dragarum; assembly: GCA_033366665.1. Lineage (NCBI taxonomy): Eukaryota > Metazoa > Chordata > Actinopteri > Cypriniformes > Leuciscidae > Phoxinus > Phoxinus dragarum. The sequence continues at coordinate 3,334 of JARPMJ010006172.1, forward strand.
TTCAATTTCAGAAAACTAGGGCTGTTTACACAACACCGTTTTCAACTAAAAACGTAAAACTTTTAATGCGTTTTGGCCGTTAATTTACACGACAACTGTGTTTTACCGTTGTTGTGTAGATGAATGGCCAAAACGCATAAAATATTTAACGTTTTAAGCTTAAAAACGTGTCATGAAAACAGCGCCCGGTGAAAAACAGCTTTCATGTGGAAAAGAGCAGCTTGGATGTTCTGCTCAATATCTCTTTTGTCTTTCACAGAATGATCAGAATTTTTTTAAATTGCGTAAACAATCCCTTTAGTGTTCGTCAAACAAGTGTACACTGGAGTACTGCCCATAATGAATTACTGAAGGGAAATGTTGCTTGTTTCACAGAAGAATGTGGTTCTGCAGAAGTTTGACCACCACTTCAGAGAGCAGCAAAAGAGAGGGAGAAACAATCTTGGAGAACATCCTGTTCCTCTAGTAGTGCAATTGTGCAACTGCAGAACAAAAACTGCAAACACATATTTTGTTTATGCTTTTTCAATTCACCAAGGAAAGACATGTAGGCTACGAAACTTTCTTTTCACCCGAGGTAAATACATTCCTTCTCAGCCCCTCCATACATTCCTCATAATATTTACCATAGCTTCACAGCTCTGTCTGACACCTGGACACGAGCCAGGAACGGAGGAGGAACACGTCGCCACGTGCAGAACAGCCTGATGGGGGAAGTAACATGCACGTGCTTTTGACGCATTTAACAATTGTCGCCCATTTCAACAGTTTACTCATGTGCATGCAGGGATATATCAACGACTCTTAATTCCTGGCCTTTGCCCCTTTTTTTCTATTCATAATTGTCCCCAGATCCAAGTACAGAATGTGAAATGCAAATAGTTCAAGCACAAGTTTTGCTTTATTATTTTATGCTTTCTGGACAGCACATTTGCAATGCTAATGATAACGCAAATGCTTTGGCTCACGGCTACACGCCTCCTAGTACCACATCAGTGGGACAAATCTGACTTAATCTATTTGGCAATTTGATTCAGCATAATTGTCAGGAAACGGACAAAGCGCAGTGCTGTCCAACGGGAACAAAGCAAACAGGCAGCTCGAAATGCAATAAACAACTCAGCCTCCAGACGCTCCCAGAACCTCCAAATGCGTTCGAGATATTGTGCAAACCAAAACAAGTGCATTTTAAGTCATAAATGGGCATAAACAAGGTCAAGAAATGTGTTGTTTTTCGTCTGCGCGAATGTCGGGATATTTTGGGAGATTCCTTGACTGTAATCGTAGACTCTTGATCTGCCCCCCTTGAGTTTCCTTGGTTTCCATGAAGTCCCATGCTTCACAGCAAACTGATCCGCCTGTGTGAAGTCAACAAGGGTCTCGCACCCAGATGCACAGCCTTGAACGTCATGCCTCCATGTAAGGGAGCCTCTCTAAGGACAGATAGACGCAAATATCACTGCTGATTTGTTTGTGCAGTGTAATGCAGTTACTTCTTTTTGATTTCCAATGTTTTCTTTTGCTCTCTAGACAGATTTGCCTGTAGACATAATGTGCCAAAAACATATTCAAGGCATAATACAATTGCAAATATATTATGTTACTGGTTTGCTTAAAGTTTTATCATCTTTAGCAAAGCTTAGGCAGAAACTATTGCCATTTCTTGAGTAAATGAGTATACCTGCTTAACTGGAGTTTTATTTTATACCAAACATACTGTTTACAGATTCATCAGTAGAAAACTAGGAAATAGATTCTGTTTTCTTTAAAACTTGTTTAACTTCCAAAACTCTAATCTGAGCCTCTGGGGGTGTTCCAGAAAGCAGGTTATGTGACATATCCGGACCTGGGTATGTTTACGGGTATTATAAGTGGATAACCGCGTTTTGACTGTTGTGCTGCGATTCACTGTTTTTTGAACACCATTTCAAGTTAAAAGCAGTCCAACTATTAAAACCGTATGTCGAAAGCTGCATTGTTTTATCCCGTGAAGCCACTTCTCGCGTTGTTAAACGCAAGGACTTGCTCTGTGAGAACATACCGCACGTGCCTCGTCTTACTGTGCAAGATTTACCAGCACATGCCATTTCAAATGTTTTCTCAATTATAAAAATGTAATAATAACCTTACCTATGTCTAAAACTCTTTTGTTTTCGTCAACATGCCCTGCTGTTAACTTTTAACAGTCTGTGTCACGATCCAATCAATTACAGTTCAAATCAGGTCCCGCCTACATTTTTCATCGATTCGCTTATTTGACCCAGTTAAAAAGTGTTTTGTGAAGAAAAGAACAGAGACGTCCAATCAACAGGTGAATCATCGGTGCTGCCTGGGGCTGAAACTTCACACAAACACACAGGTATACTGTTGGGCTATATATAACATCTACTGTCAGATAGCTCTGCAGTCTTGTTTGCTTTTGTTAGCCACGAGCTCAAAGGTCTTTAAAGAGAAAAATAAAGATCCTTTGTGCGCCTCTGTTTTATCATGCAGGACGGGTTCTTACTGATAGAGTAACGTACAAAAAGCACTGTGTTACTTACAAGGATCAGGTGACCCTGAAAGTGCTATGTTTAAATTATAAAAAACTTTTCATGTTTTCCAGTAATGGAAATCAAAAGAATGCAGTTTTGCCCTTCAGCATATGTATTATTATACAGGTGAAACTCGAAAAATTAGAATATAGTGCAAAAGTTTATTTATTTCAGTAATTCAACTTAAAAGGTGAAACTAATATATTAATTAATAATATATATAATTATATTATATTTTGATGATTATGGCTACAGCTTATGAAAACCCCAAACTCAAAATTAGAATATTGTGAAAAGGTTTTCATAGCTGTAAGCCATAATTATCTAAATTATAACAAATAAATGCTCGAAATATCTCACTTTGCATGTAATGAGTCTATATAATATATTAGTTTCACCTTTTGAGTTGAATTACTGAAATTAACTTTTGCACCATATTCTATTTTTTTTCGAGTTTCACCTGCATGTAAACATTGAGCTTGTTCGAAAAAGGCATGTTATAAACATTCTTTTTGCAAGAGTATATCATACCTATTAATTTAAGCAGTACTCTAATGAAATACATGAAGTGTTAACAAATATAAAAAATGGACTTGAATCATAATATAAAGTATTAACCTCATCTCCATAAGATTTGTTTCTTGGTAGGTTTAATGTTGATTAAGGAGTTATGAAACTGAAAGATTGGAACTATTTCAGAAAACAACACGGGAGGAAAAAGGACACTCTGTGCCTCAGGCTCCACTTATGTTATATATAGTTAAGCACAACCCCCATGAAAACTACTGTAGACCTCTGACATTGCCTGGAAAACAATATTTTTATGATAAATAATTGTAAATGAGCGATAAATGCACCTTACAAGTAATCAATTTCAAACTAAAACTTTGCAGCTGGTTTCACAGACAAGGCTTAAGCCAGTTTCAGATTAAAATACACGTTTGAGCGTCTTAAACAAGGAAACTATATGTTGCTTATACTCGTCATTCGCACAATATAAAAAAATTGATCTAATATGCTATTATAATTATTTCCAAAATCATATGAAATAACACCACAGTCATACGTGTTATTATTCTTTTTTTATTTACTTAAAAGTGATTAACAAAAAATATACTTGTCACAAATTTCAACAACAACATCTATAAAATACATTCATTTGAAATGAGTGCCATAAACAATCACTGTCTTTAAACCTGAAGTTACACATTTTTTATCATTTGGAAATGAAGCAAGTCTGTGGTATTTTTGGAATGTTTGCAAGGACACTTCAGGGCGTCGCAACACTAGGAAAGCTTAATGTGACATTATCCCTGTAGTCATTCATCGTTATTTCTATATAAATAACATTTTTTTGAAAGGCACCTTGGATACACACGTCTCTATTTTTTTCGCATTATTTGTAAAGCTATCATGGGCTGTTCTAGCCCTGCATTTCGTTACCTCAAAATGACAAAGAAAAACACAATGTTTGCGAAAAGAAAAGTTATCCTTGGTTATACAGACACATTCAGCCTTGCATTACATTCAGCAAGACATTAAGACCTTTCAGGTCACAAACTCGACCTCTGTCGAGCCAGATGAAACTTATACCAACGTCAAATTGGAGAGGAGATGTTCTTTCGGGGGGAAAGAATGTGATTTTCTACTTCCAGGATTTACATTTGCAATTTCCCCCACGTTATTCCTTAAAGCTTTAGGTTTTCCCCTTTTGCATAGAATTACCTGTGCACACATGAACATTAAACCAATCTCTTTGGCTTATATCAACATCAAATGTGACGTATGAGGATACAGTTTTGGGAGAGGACGGCATCACATATGCCTGGCAGACTGCAGCTGGTTGAGAGGGACTCTCCTCTCATTCACAGCAAAGTAAGGCACTATGGGTAGTATCTCTGAATGGCTTCCCACCCATAATTCTCTAGTGATCATGCCCAAAATTCCCTGATTCTACATACAAGTGCGACAGGCCACGCATCGTTAAAAGGCACAGAACGGAGTCTGATCGCTCTTTGGGACACAAACACGGGCAGAACCTTTGTTCGCCCCGGTACTGAATGTCCTCTTTGTTTGTTGAAAGCACTCTGCCTTGCCTAGTCCAGACATCTCCTCCTCTCTCGGCCCACTTGCAGGAAGCGCAGATGCGAACGGCTCAAACGAGGAACAAGTACCAATCTCAGTCTCAGAGAGGCATCCAGGAGAACTTAAATCTCGGCTTTTGTTTCAAACATCACGTGATGCTCAGCTGGCAGAGAGTTCAATAGGTCATGCAACGAGGACGCATGTTGATGGGCTGAGGGTTTGGGTCCACCTGCGATGAGGGGGAGAAAAAAAAAAAAAAAAATAGATTAGAACACTTGGAATATGACGCTTTTCGAAAACTATACCAGATTCATAGAACAGTGGCTTGCAGATGGCAGGAAAAGAATCAATTTCTTATAGACAGGACAAAATGCTTCTTGTATATTTTATAATTGATGTCACAGGCTGCGCATCCAATCAAACTCAGTATTTTGATGCAAATTAATTTGTTACTTTCACTGTAAAAAATGTGGCTGAGATTAGTTAGAACAACTTAATTTGTTGAGATAACTTAAATATCCAACTTAACTAAAGTTAACTAAACTTAATATCAAGCATGAACATACTTTTTAAAGTTGAAACAATGTTGGATTTTAAGTTGTGATAAATAATCGCAGCAAATTTTTTTACAGTGTTGAAGTCACTAGCCAAATTAGGAAGATGCCAATTGCGTGTAGTCAAATATTAATATATTTTAATGTCTGATAGTTTGATTTTTTTTAACAGAAGCAGTTTCGGCCTCAAAGTAAAAATAGTCAAAGAGTCAAATTGTGAGTTAAATTTGGAGTAATGAGAAATAAAGTTCCAATTGCAAAAGTCACAGGACGACGTTGTTTTACTCTGAGGTGGAAACAAGCTTCCAAAAAATGTTTGTTCATTCGAATAGCAATTTTTGGGTCCCTTTTGAAGTATAATCTGTGTTTTAAAGCAAAACCAATCGAGAACTGCGGTCTTATATTTAAATATGTTCTTGCATGTAACCGTCTGCTCACCTCGCAGTACACTGGAGGAGGGCGGAATCTAAACTCCTGCACGTAGGCCATGAGGGAACGCTGCAGTACGCCGCTGAGGTCTTCCTCGGGTTGTCCTGTTGTGGAGTTCTGGACCGCTTCCTCGTCTGTGACAACAGAGCTGTAATCTGGAGGAGCTGTGGAAAAACACAAACGAACAAGACTCGAGGTGAGTGACATATGTCACTGTATGCCGTCGCTTTCAGGCTGATGAGAGAGAATGAAACCCAGGGTTGGGCGTTTACTTACGTTCAGGTTGCTCAGGGATGGCCATGCGAAGCCACTCCATGTTCGCGCTGTACTGGCTGCTGAAGCTGGACGTGCGACTGCCGAACGGATGCAGAGGGATGGTGCCCATCACCAGCGGAAGTTCAAGGGAAAGCTTGGAGGTCCCAGGAACGTCAACGCACACCTACGGAAATAAGCGAGGTTTAGTAATCATTCAAGCAACTCGGTCAAAAGTTCAGCAGCTCGAAGGTCCAACAAACTCACCCTGAGCATGTACTCTACTTTGATGATGCGACACTGGAGAATGGATGGGCCTACAGGGGGGATTTTAATGGCTCGGCCATGCCAAGTCTCCCTGCGGTGTGCGCCAACTATGTCCCCGCACAATGTGGCCACCACGGCTCGTTTTTGCTTCATGGTGCCTCTGGCAATGAAGGTCTGCGTCTGGGTGATGAAAGCTTTTGGCATCACGGAGCGAGAAGTAGAGTTATCGAATTCAGCGAAGACTGGAATCACTTCACCTAGAGAGGAGGGTAATAACGACATGTTTAGAGTTTCTGCGGCGAGAACCGGAGTACGTCTTAAATGTGACGGTGGGTTTCTGCCCTCACCTGGTGTGTAGCCCTTGCGGTCGATCTTTGCAGTGATTGACACCTGCCCGCAGTTGCGGTACCAGATGCGGGCCATCTTCTCTTTGCTTCCAGCTTGAGATGCCTTAAGTTAAAAGTCTGATTTAGTGCCCATGCAACCAAAATAATGAATGAATTACAAGGAAACAGATAATCCGAGCGCTTACCAGTAAACTAGGTGTGTTGATGTCAATGGGCTCGATAACCGTGAACTCTTTCTTGATCTTCTTGACGGTGGCCCATGGGCGATGCAGCTTAACCTTCACCCAGTATCGAATGCTGCCGTGCTTCCCTTCAAAGGATGTCACTAGAGTTCTGACAGACAAAACACTTACATTAACCCTCATTTCCTCGCTAAACTTTCCAAACAAAGCTCTCGGATAAATTTTATAAGACTAATAAAAACTGCAACACTTACTCCTCTGGCAGCTGGAAACTGAAAGGGTACTCGTGTCTCCCGGCAGGCAGGACTGTCAGTTCGCCATTATCTGGAGGGGAACAAAGGTAAAGAAACATTATTGCACCATCAATAAATAATAAAAACATCATACCAAGGGCTTTCAAAATTGCTTAATGATGAGACAAAACATTACATCAACTGCTGATACCAGAAATCACGATGATGTCGGTCACAAAAACATGAACCTTCAGGTTTTGTTAGTTATTAAGGGCTAAAGGTTGAACTTTGTCAAAAATGTTTCTCTCTTTTAACTTCAGCCTCTTGAATGCTAACCAAATTAGTTTATTCAGCAGCTATAAAAACTGCCCACATAATGATTAGTTAACAAATGAACCAAACTTTTCAAAACATGTTAAAGGTACCAGTTCACTCAAATTAAACGCACACCACATAAACTAAAATGTATTAAATAAAATGATATGGGAAAAATGTATGTTTTGATTGAAGAACAGACAAATCCAAGTAGTTATCCATCTCGACATCTGTAGTTAATGCAGCTAAACTAGCGAAGGATTCAATTAAGTTCGATTCAATCGATTCATTTAATTGTGAAAAGTGGTCTGAATGATTCGTTATCGAGTTCTGTTCTTTTTAATCAATCGTCTGGTAGAATTATTAACTAAAGATAAGACAATAAACAGTCCACACAAACAGCATAAGAGTAGACTGTTTTTCTGATTGTTTCAGTCATCTTTCACTTTCATCATACTGAAAAGAAAGGCCAGTATGTGTTTTTTAAAATCCCGTCCCACGTGAGAAAGAAAGTCATGCGGTTTTAGAACGACACAAGGTGAGAAACAACAGCATTACTGTTTATATTTTGGGGTGAACTCCTTCAAAAGTCTACTCAGCTTGACTCACGGTGGGAAATTGTTTAAACTGGGATGTTTGGACACTTCTGCACGCGCAAAACGTCTTAAAATGTGTTTTGGGCATCGAAGACGATGTCTAATAGAGTGCTTCTGGCTGTGAATGACTGACCTGCCTGCAGAAGCACTTCTCTCCGGTTCAGGTACTCCACTTCATCGCTGTAGTTCTGCGTGTACGCGGTGCTGGACCCAGCGCTGCGAGACTCGGTCCAGTGAACTTTAGCGAAACCTTCTGCATGCAACTTCAGCGACTCGACCTTACTCTCCGTCGAGAGATCGAGCACAACCTTCCCTGAGACAACATCTCCACTGCTGAACACCGGAGGACAGTCCATCTCCGGAGAATCAAACACGATGTCGAACTTTTTCAACTTGTCGAAAATCATCTTTGGTCTTGCTAAAGTTTCCCAAGTGCAGCTCTTTAAAATGTGTCGCCTTCAGACGTGTAAAGTCAAACAAAGAGCGAGAGGGTGCATTCAAGTGCAAGGAAGCTTCTCTTCCTTCAGTTTCAAAACAAAACTGAAGCTGTGCATGTTCCCTGGTCAGCCTTTAACTCGTGTGGGCGGTCTTACTGATTTTATTATGTAAGGCCTATGGCAGGAATCGCTGCCTGCTCATAAACATCTTAACTGGGTGTGGATGGAGAGCTCGGATGATTGATGCTTACAGGTTCTTAGACAAAAACAAGCTGACTGAGCATGCCCGAACCATGAGGAACCTCCCCGTGAAGAAGTTCCGCAAAAACAAAAACGGGTTCATTCTTTACTCTTCTTCTACTTTCTTGTCAATCATTTGTTTATGAAAAATGTGCAAATGTGAACTTCATTTGCACAATATATATATAAACAAATAAGGATTTAAAAGCAAATAATTTTAGTCTATCTAGAAAGTGACACTGCAAAAAGAATATGAATTGCAAACTAAGTATTTGCCGAAAGGTGGTCAAACAAAAGTGCAAACACACTTTTCTGAGACGGTTAAAGAGCAAAACAAGTTGTTTCTTTGTTGCCAGCAGAAATAAGTTCACGCGTCGCCCTCTTGTGGAGGATTAGCCAAACTAGTTTAGGGACTCGTACAGTTGTCCGTGTGGTTCTTTCTCCCCCTAGTTGTGTTAAATGGAAATGACTACGTGAGGACTGTCACGTCTGTGCTGTCAAGAAACAAGCTGTTTATTTAGATAACGATAAGCAGCCCAGGCCATAAAATGTCTTAAACTGACACTGCGGTATGTAATAATCACGTAGGCTACCAAAACTGTCTTATATCCACAACTACGGTAAAAGCATGTGTCGTTTATGGTTGATCACCGTTGCCAATAGTCATACATAAAGGCATAGGGGGGTTGATAACAAAGGGGGAGAAAAACTACCATTTTAAAAACAAAAATACAGAACATTGTTGCCAATCTATTTTTGATATGACACAAGAACCAACTTTAATCTGCAGATAACCAAATGTATCGGCATATTAATTTACCCTCAGATACAAGCAAGTTTCTGATATGGATATTAGTAATTGTATTCCCTAAAGGACTCTTCATTGTCAGTTGTGATATCTAACAAAAAAATGTGGCTGTGATGTGTGATTATCTATCCACTGCCTCATCTCTCTGTATGACCGAAAAGACAAGTTTGAGTGGATTCTGTCTGGGAAAAACTTGGGAAAAACAAAACAAAAAAACAGAAAGAGTGCACCAAAAGCCCGGGTCAGCTGATTTGACTGACAAAATGCAATGAGAGCACCAATAGTCAAATGTACAATTTATTTATAAACAAAATTTTATTAAAACAATTATAATATTAAATTAATAAAATATTTGTTTGATTATTTTTCTTAAAATAACTTTAATTTATGAGCTTGGTTTTTATGTAAAAATAAATGTAAAATGCCACAAAACAACTGATTTAATAATGTAAAAAATATATTTAAATCACTACAGTGAATTAAATATTAATTCAACGGTTGCCGAAATTAAATTGTCTATTCATACTGTTGTATAATTTGAATTGTCAGCAACAATTTAGAGGATCTGAGGTTGGACAGGATCAAATTTTTTGACAGATTGACACCAACATTTAAAACTAGCTTACATACAATTGATCTCACATTGTGATATCATATTGTATTCATGGAAATTGACATGCTGCTGAAATGAAGGTCATAACATCTTTATCATGTTATATTAAGTTTTTAAGTATTAGAGCCGTATGACCTGATTACCTGTAAATCACTATGTTCTATTAACATTACCCCTAAGTGGCATTTATTGTGATTTCATTTGAATGACAATAGCTGTGCTTTTATCACCTTTCGGAGAGGCATTTGGCTTGAGTGCAGTTGGTCGTGTGTGTATTCCACCTTAACAGTTGAATAATTAACCACATCACACACTTGCTCAGCATTATCACTCCTGTGCCAGCTGTTAAAGGTCAGGAAGAAGAAGCTGGGCCTATAATCAACACAACTAGCCTACAGCACAACCTCTCTTGCACTTAAGAGCTGTAAAGCCTTAAAGGGACAGTTCACCATTTACCCACCCGCCTCTATTATTACAAACCTGTATGGCTTGCTTTCATTGTCATTTTCTATTATTCACAATGTTGACCTGAAGATGCCAAGCCTTAAAAACGGCTAAATATCATCATAAAAGTGGTCCTTACCCAGCAAACACAGAATGTTCCCCTAACATTCACATATGGTTCCCATTTGGTTATTTTTGGGGAACCAAATAAGAACATTGGGAACATGCCTAGCGAATGTTAGGGGAACATCCTCCAAACAGGGAATGTTTTATTTGCATAAATAAAACTTTCCTGGCTATCCAACAGAAAATGTGTTTATGTTTCCCAGAATGTTTTGGAAACCAAAAATGGTTAACTTTGTATGACCAACGCGCTAAGCCATTTGGAGCTAGCCTACTGTACTGAGGAAATTATTTGTGTTGTAGACTAAGTCGTCATTCATTGATAACACTGATATCTGCCCTAACTCATTTAGGATTCCCGTCATATAATACATGCGAGAAGTGAGATTCATTAATTTTTCGTTCACAATTCTGATTCATCTGGTTCTACTGTTATGTTTTTTACAGCCATTCACAGTACAGCTATAAATAACAACTAAAGCTGACGTTTCTTTCTTTTTCAGATGATCTATTCTGCACGAGTTTTATTTTTAAAGCTATGATGATTTTGTGCTGCTTTTGCGACAAACATTGTCAGTTACCATTAATTTTAAGTTCATATAGGCTAATGTTAATTTTTCTTTTTGTGTTGCACAGATTTAACGTTATAAAAAAATAAAATAAACTCAAACGGTTTTTTAATTTTTGAGTGAACCATATGCTACATTTAGCTTTAAATATCTAGTGAGTGGATAAATCCATGCAAACCCACCTCGGATAAGATGCAGTCTCTTCCTGAAATAAGTTGTCTTGGATGTGTAGTCGTTATAGACGGTGTTCACGCCGACACTGCGGTTTTCCAGCCAGTGGGCTGTGGCGACCCCTCTTCCCAGCACTCTCATGGCTCGGACTTTGATTTCCCGGTTGAGTTCCAGGACCACCACGCCAGAGATCATCTCTCCACTGCTATACACGGTATCATCCGGACCGTCCAGCTTAAGTGCAAAGAGCTTGAAGCTTTGGAAAGCCATTCCTATGATGCACAAAATATATAGTTTAAGCCAAAATAATAATCCATGTGAGCATCTCTTGTGATTAGAGACGTTTTTAAATCATCCTTCATTTAAGATAAGATGCAAGTAGCCTACTTAATTCAAACGCCGTTACAGACATTAATGTTAACCAGTTAAAAACGTTATTAAGTTAGTTACATAGGTGACAATACAGCAAGGTCAAAACAAAACAAGAGGAACGTACCTTTCACTTTTAAAAACCCACAAACTGCGTGCAGGTCACTCACAAACACAACGAGAGTAAAAGTTAAATGTACTCGGTCTGTTGTTTGGGGACCGCCCAATTTCGATTGTGCACCAATAAGAACCAGACATACGCCCTTTTGAGGTTGTAACCACGCCCTTTCTCTGACGTAAACGTGCCTCTCTTAGCAGATGTTTTGGACAAGTGTAACGGTCATCTTGCGTTGTGTTTCTTTTCACAGGACGCGTTTTAATCCTTTTTTTCTTCTTTTTTTTAGCATTGTAATTTCCTACAAAGTTTTATATATACATATGAGCAAATGGAAACACAAAACATATTTAAATGTAACGTTAGTCTGTCACCGCCATAGGTCACCACTATAACGTTAGAATTTTACCCCAACTAGGACGACTTCCGCTTCTGAGAAACCCGGAAACGTGAAAATAGTCAATCGATATATTTGTCTTTCTAAATAATTGTAACATTTTCTGTTTGTTGTTGTAATGCTGCCGGGATTAAGTGGGGTTCAAACGTTTGTCGTCTAGTTTCTTTTTTAACCGGTAAAAAAGTAATAATAAAAAAACAAAACAAAAACAAAGAAAATAAGATAATGAGCAGGAAAATGGCTATTTAATATACTACTCTATTTCAAAGGTCTCAGTCTAAACAAATAGGCAGCACAAGTACTGCTGTCATTAAAACAAGAGGGACAAATACAAACAATAAAACTTAAACAAAGTAGAAGGACTTAATATTGTCTCAGTCTTTAGGGCCCCCGCCACACACATAACGTTACATGTCATTTACATGATAATAAACTCAATATTGTTAATTGTGTTGATTTACAAAGGCAATACAACCAGGTGTATCATAGAATCAACCCCCTCCAAACATCACTAAAAAGGAAATGTTGAAGTGGTGTTTACATAAACACCAAAAAGCTCAAGTTCAAGGTTACAACTTGTAAGAGTAGATTTTGTGTTTGTTGTTTTGAGAGTGAGAATGCAAGGTTGAGTTCGACAGGGAGTGCCCTGTCCATTTCTCCAACATATGGTTTGATAACACACAGGCTCTGTTTAAATATTGTGCCGGTAGAGGATCATGCCACTTTAGTACAGAAACACAGACCTACACTGGCAGACAGCAGCATATTTCACTGGGAAACCTCTGGCACTCTCCCATGATATTTTACACATGCCATAAATGGTCCAAATGTGCAGTGTGAGGTCAGTGAGTTAGTCGCCGTCTGACACACTTCTTGTAGTCATTAATACCATGAGCTCTGGATTGCCATTTAACCTTGAGCTTACACACACACACACACACACACACACACACGAGAGGTTCTTGACTAATTGATTATTTTATGGATGTAGTTATAATTAATTCATTTTTATATTTTATTACATTTTATGACCTATACAGCTCGTAAAGATAGGCCTACTTTATCACTAAAATAAACACAAATTTAGGGATAGTTGGGATTGGGATAGTAAAAAAAATAAAAAATTCTCACCCTCAAGTTGTTCCAAACCTGTATGAATTTCTTTCTTTTACTGAACACAAAAGAAAATATTTTGAAGAATGTCAATAACCAGTTGATGGACCCATTAATTTCCAAAGTATTTTTTTTTTCATACTATGGAAATCAGTTGGGCCCATCAACTGTTTGGTTACCCATATTCTTTAAAATATATTATTTTATATTAAACAGATGAAAGACACTTTGGAACAACTAGAGGGTGAGTAAATGACAGAATTGTTTTGGTCAAGCTATCTCTTTAAAGGTTGTGTAGGTAAGAATTGTCTAAAGAACTTTTTTTCAAATTGGCTTAAACTGTCTTTATATACCAATACATAATTAAAATGTAAGTAGCCTACTTTGAAAAAGAGAGTATAAAAATTGAGTGACTATAGTGTATTTAATGTTCAAAAAACACAGCTCATTAATTCCATTCGGGACGAAAAAAGTGATTGGCTTGCGCGACTGTCACTCTCCGTCGCCATGACTACCGCCACTATTATTGGCTCTGCCCACGTGCGCGCAGTCACGCACCCGTTTTTAGGTGGGAGTGAATGGAATTAATGAGCTGTGTTTATTGAAGATTATATACACTCGAGTCACTCAGTTTTTTATACTCTCTATTTCAGAGTACTTGCATTTTAATTATGTATTGGTATATAAAGACAGTTTAAACAAATTTGAATAAAAGTTTTTTTTAGACAATTCTGACCTACCCTACCTTTAAGGAGAAATGTACTAAATGTTTGCATACTACTTTTGTGGTTAACAGGTTATTTAATGTTTTTAGCAATGAAATATGTTTACGAGCCGTAGGTTCAATATATGAAGCGACTGACGGGACCCTTTAAGCTTAAGCTTCTATATAGAGCGTACATAGAAAAAAAGTGATGCTTTGAAAGTTTTTAATATTTTAATGTTTAAAGTCAAAAGCAAAAAGGTCTGCACAAATGTCCCTATTCTATTTTCATGGTAGTCTGTGTGTATTACCAGGTGTTTGTCATTAAACATTAAATAATAACAAATAGTAATTGTTTCTATTTGCTCTTATTTTATGATGGAGCTGGATTTTGTCGATTGTGTTTAATTTTCCTGTGCTAAGACTTGAATAAACCATACATTTGATTAGAGACCTTTTTTGTAAATGTAATTTATATGTTTTTCAACTTAAAATGCCATATGGCTGATGTGTTGTAGGGGTGGGTTGTCCAGGGATGCCTTGCAGTAGGGCTTGGGCACAAAAGCTTCGTTGTGGGTGGTCCTGAAGTCGTGTTTGCTGTGCCGGGGCCTGATATGACTGTCTTTAACCTAGAAAGAGATTAGTACAAGGTCAAGATCAGCTCTAAAACTTGGTAAACTTATACCAAACCTACGTCAAAGAACTAGCACGTCGGCTGCATCTGGGCTAAAAAAGTGAAGCTTAAACATTCTGCAAAAACTCCAGCCGACGGCCAACTAGCATGTGCATTCTGCGCCTGTGTGAGAGATAGTAACCATCCACAACAGAAGACGACAGTAGTCTGTATTCGTCGTTCAAAATAAGGAACCGTGAACTAGGAATGCGAATTTATGAACCGTAAACAAAGCAGCGCTCCCTTACAATTTTCATTGTCAGCTTGGTGTGTCCTGGCCCTTAAGGTTGTAGGCCAGGTAATTGAACAACTATTATACTGTACAACCCACCAAAGTGGAAAAACAGTTCCAGTTTTATGGAGACTTTTAAGTAAATGACTTATCATCACATGGTTTTTAACCAAACTTTAGCACCACCAGGAGAGCCAAAGCCCATCTCACAGCTCTAGACAGTGTAAAAACAGACCAATGTCTATGTTTACGTTTCATGGACTGCAGAATAAATGTGAAACCAGTGAGCTGGAGTTTATCTGCTGTGAAATGTCAATATTTTACCTGCTGAAGCTGGCTAGGGCTCAGCTCCTGTCTTCTAGAGTTCAGGGGGACAAAATCTTTTTTGCACGGTCGAAAGCATCCGATCTGGCTCTAAAAAACAAGAAGATCAGAGAAATATTTGATATTAATAAATATCATATTACAGAGATCATTGAAAATGTCTTTTTTTTAATGAATATTATTTAATATTTTCTTTTGGTAGGTAACCTAAAATATTCTTGATGTAGTAACATTTAAATTTTAACAACTTCTAATCTATTAATAAAATACATATATATATATATATATATATAAGGCTGAATCAACCTGACAATATCTAATGTGAGCAGGTTATTTTAGGTGACTATTCAATGTGAAAATGCAGGTTAGTAACCCAAAAGTACCTTGCTCAAGCAGCACATAGCTAGGTGGGTAGATGGGTGGCTTGGGACGGTCCACTTCTTTTGATGGGAACTGCTCCTGTGATGTCGTGCTGTAGAAACACCCAGCCAGATCAGGCCGCCCGAATTTTACATCGCTCAAAGTCCTGATACCAGATCCGTCCACATGCTCTGGGAACTGAGTGCGGTCTATCTGATAAAGCAAGCACTGCTCAGTTAGGAAAGACACACTTTGTATTTAGATCTTCAAGCATGAGGCAAGACGCAACAGGGCAGACCTTTGGGAAGAAGCACTGGTTTGTTGTTGACAGTCTCTCCTGGTTGCCCTCTAGTGACTCTCCTTTGAACACAGAGCTGAGGTTCGGGTCTCTGCGCTCTAGGTGAATAGGGCCTGGTGGAAAAAAAAAAGATGTTTATGTCATAATATGTTTTTGTCGATGATTGAGTCTACATAAATTCACAAAAGTTAGTCAGGAATATTGAAATGGCACCATCTGCTGGCTACCCTTAACACGCACAATAAAGCCCAGTGAACAGATAAAACCGGCTTAGCATTTTTTGAAAAGAGAGACTCTGAATACTATATAGGCACTGAAGCAGGCCAACAAGTGTTAGATAAACCCTCAAATATGATGATGATACCTTGTAATGAATATACTGTAAAGGTAGCTATAGTTTCACACATAAAAACTATTTACAATGAAATAATAAAGAAAACGTCTGAATTAATGTCAGGATTTTCAGTATTTAAAAAGCAGAATTAAAAATGAATAATAAATAAATGATGACAAAATTAAATCATTAATTAAAAAATAATCTGAAAATGCATTTGAATATTACATTTAATTCAAATATTAACTTAATGCGTTAGATAGTTTAAATAGTTGAAGAACATTATACGGCATAACAAAAAATACATGGTATACAATTATTGTACATACCACATTTGTGTGCACGAAATTCCTCAGATGAGGTTGTTATCCATTTTTCATCAGCAAGTTCCCGGAGGTTGATGGGCCGGGATTTATTTATCTTGGGAAGCAGACATTCCCTGAACTTAGCATAGCTGTTTAAAAATAAAATAAAAAAAGGTTTTAGATTTCCTATCTAATGCACACTGCTCTCAACTGGAAAGTATGTGCGATCAGATGTTATTCACACAGCTTTCCTGTTAGGTTTGTATACATGTTTTGTGTTTAGGCAGGATGGTTATCAGTACCTGTGGGCACCAGATTGACTGAAAGAGCTGGAATATGTTGTTTGTTTGCCCAGTATCTTTTCACAATCTCCCATCGCTACAGATGAATACTGAATCCGTTGCTGAACGAAAGACAAAGAAAGAAGAAAGATGTTATTGAACTGCAACATTATTGGTTGTCTCTGAAACCACTGCAAATTATATAAAAGGAATTACCTTTTCTGCGGACTGAAGAGGAGAAGGAGTAGGACACCATCTGTACTGGAACTGCTCATTATAACTGGAGCTGAATTCATCCTTTTTGTCCTCTTTCAGACTTGACCCGACACCTTATTGATAAAAAGAAAGCCTCTTATATCCACTCATAAAATACAAAAAGACTGTGAGAGTATGCACAATGAGATATAGAAAGGACTTAGGTGCGCAGTGGGTACCTGTGGCTGTGTTCACTGTTGCCTTTGCCCCGAGGTCTGATGACACTTCATGTTTGGTGTAACTGGATCTGTACGTAGTTTCAGGACATTTGCTCCCCGGGAGACTTATCCTGACTGCGGTGGTTGGACGAATTATTTGGGCTGCAGACATGGGCAAGGGCTTGAAGTCTGCTTGAGTAGTCTCGAAGTCTCCACACCTGTTCTCAGAATGCATTTTAAAGTTGGTTCTCTGCATCGTGAGGTGGGTTATCATTGGCGGGATGACATGGATCAGTGGATGGGAAGGGAAGGACATCGCGGTCTCTGTCTGGTCCTTTCCCTGGTAGTTCTGGTCTCCACGCTGTAAAAGTGTTGAGACGGGTACAAGGATAACAGCTCTTTTCGGCATGGCGGTGTTGTCAAATGATTTAAAGTGGCTCTTGTTCGTTGTTCTATACATGCAGTTTGCGCCATCCAAAAATGGTACATTTGAAATCCTTGACTGAATCATATTCATATAGCTTCGCAAAAAGTAAACGGAGATTTTAAAAAGCAAAAAAGTGCGATTGAAATCTATTGAAACGCTTAAAGCAGCTCAAACAAATCTCTCTTCTCTCTTGCATCTATGATGTCACAATTCCTTTTCGCCACTCCACGATTCCCGCCAATATCGTTCGAATGAATACACGTAGAAATGTATGCTTTTTACATTGGGTTATGTAATATAGCCTACGTATTTAATACATAAAATCATACAATTATTTTACCTTGTTTCATTCTCGCTACGTTCTTGTCCAAACAGAAAGGCAAAGGGGGGTACCAAAGACTTTTCAATTTGTTGTGGAGACATTAATTATTAAATGTTTTCCAAGACAACCATTGTAGCGGGTCTCTGCGTAGCTCACTCAAGTTATTTTGAGTTGTCGAAGAGGTTGAACATATTTTAGGACGCTTGAACCCTCCACAACCTTTTGATATGAAGTAATTTGTTTAGAGCAATCATGCTCTTTTCGGTTGAGGAGAGCTTTTACTCTCCAGTAGGTGGCAGTATTGAGTCAACTGCAATCAGGCACATTTATAGTGGTCCCCAAAACAATAACAACTTTTATATATTTATCTAGATCGTGTTGATATACTGCTGACCAAAATAAAATAAAATGTCAAATCTTTATGCCAGAAATACTGGATTATGTCTATTTACCAGATCCCGTCAGAAGACTGAAGTGAGGATGATTTTTTTTTTAGCAGTAGCCTGAATAATGTTTTTTACAACATCGTCCTGTGCCGTTTTTTTAAACCATTTTTTAAATTGAGACGTTGTCATTAAGACAATATATATATAACCTAGAAGTTATATTAATAAAAAAAAAATGTAAATGTTTGAATGGATTTGCATTATACAACAAAATATCAATTCAGGTTGCAAAAAAATAGTTTGCAGATGCTACTTGATTTAATATTTTGTTATATAATGCAATGATACTCAGACATTTTTAATTAAATGTGACTATTCTTTTGGAGCCACTGTGTAATTATTAAACAAATTATTAATATTATTATGAAGGCTCATATGATAAGAGTAGCCTACTACTGACTGACATTATACCAGCTTCACTAAAAATAAATAAAATAACACATTTAAAGTTTCATATGTTGCCTGAGGACAGGTCTCCTGAGGAGAAGAATCTCATATTTTGCTGAGTATCATGCATCATTCTACAATGAAGCACAACATTTTTTTTTAAAAGAAAAAGCTACTTTGGATATCAAACACTGTTTCAAAATGCACCATAACTATCATAATTCAATTTTATCCCAAAACAAATGGTGAAACAATCAGTGCAGCACTTTATTATCTTCATAAAGTATCATAAAGGTTATCTTGGGAGGGTTTGGGGTTGGGAAACAACAGTAAAATTAAAGGACATGTACACAAGAACAAATACTTTTATTGGGAACTCATATAAAACCAACAACAACAGGCACACAATAGAAAAATAGTATACTGTATGTCTTTGAGGTTACAGGGCAGATGTCCAAGCGATGAAACATCAACAGTTAAAGTGAACGTTTAGGCTAAAGACATGTTTTTATAAAGAGGTAAAACTACATGTATAAAGGTTGGTATAAAGATGCATGCTGACGTATTGAAAACTAGTGGTCTATAAAAAGTCTAAAGTGTTTTTCCTTAAGGGTTGTTGCCGTTAGAAGTGCCATTCTGAACTAATGGAATCAGACAGTGAAGATTGAATCGAGTACTCTGCAAACCAGTTGATCCTTGCAGAAATGCATTAGATTGAGAACTAACTAAACAGACTGCAGCAGACTAGTTAAAATGATGAATAAATGAGTTAATGAAATAAGGAAGTCAAGGTTAATCATTCACTCATGTTATCATTTGTTACTAAGAGAAATATCATGTTTTGTTAGTGCTGTGTGCTATGATTTCCCTGCTCCTCTTGTTGTCAATCGCATTAAGCAAACTTTATGAGGCGTGTAAGAGAAACTGTAAGTTCAACAAGCCATTTAATCATGTAAATGTCCTAACAGAGACATGCTGGTGTTCGTAAATATTGAGATATTTTCATTCTTCAGTTCTAGTTATGTATCTAACAATAATACTGGTAAATACATTGGACAGTAGCTTATATCTACAGTACGTTCTGTTCTAAGTCTTACTCTAATTACTCATTTTGAAACCTAGTCACAACCATATCACAGATCTCAACAAAATTCAAACATATTGATATCTAGTGCCAAAAAACAGGTCTAAAAGAAGCTAATCTTTAAGCCAGTTATTTATGGTTTTCCTCGTGACTATTTTAATCAAACAGAGCGAGAAACAAAGTAAGTTACACCGATGGCTTTCAACTCTCAGGAAGCAAATGTGGAATGTGGATGCAAATATATTATTGTCATGCTACTTATCACCTCTAGTTTTTACTACCAGCCTAGTACCATGACGGACCGTCGAGTTGTGCAGCTTGAGAAGATTCCAGTAGAGAATAAGTTCTCTTCGACCTCATGTTGGTGGTTTTGCCATACAATGTTTGTCCAACCGCAGTGGTCAATCCTCCAGGAGCTTGGCTAGGTTCTGTCGCAGGTCGCTCAAATCGTAGATCTTGACGTCTAAAGTTTCAATGACCTTCTGCACAGCGCTCTCTGCCCTGTTGCGGGAATCCTGGGACGAAGCTAAAGCGCTTTCTGCTGTTTGCACTTGTTTCTCCAACTCGGAGTTCTTCACTTCCAGGTCCTAATGTCAAGACAAATAAACATTCATCCTAAAACACAATCATATTCATACAGTGAAGTCCGAAGCTAGTGGAAATGCTTCTGTTGTACACACCTAGTAGTAAAGTTGATAAAGAAATGTACCTGCATCCTTTGACTGGCCTCTTCCTTTTCTTTCTCCAGCTCACTAAAATCTGGTTTCTTGCCCCGCAGTGTCTTTATTTCCTGTAACAACCATTTTTAAATAAGGAATATTCTTTACTAACTTGTTCATCATACAAGTGATTTTTCAATCTAGTTATTTTCAATGTAAATTCATTGGATTTAAATCGGATGTTTTACATGGGCTGCTTGTATACATATACACATTCACTGCAAGGCCAAAAAGTGTCGCTGTTTGGATTCAAATATGCAAATGCTTAAAAGTCTATGTTTGGATCATTATTGTAGTGATTATTATGTTTCTATCATGTTACAGTACATGTTTGGCAGCAGTTCTTCTAACCTTAATTGATGGAGTGTGTAGCTTTTCATTTCTTAAAGGCACACTATGTAATTTTTCACCACTAGAGGTCAATTATTCAAAACAAAGGCGTAGCTTGATGAAGCCTTGATTTCACCGAATAATGGGAGTTGTTGATTTATTAGCGTTACGTTATCAGCGTAAAAGCAGTTGGAAAAATGTGGGGAAAAAATGGTTGGGAGGGAGCATGAAGAATCATTTGAAAAGATCTTGATAAAAAAATGTATGCACTTCTTGTTGAAATTAAATGTTGTGCTGTTATTTCCATCAAGAGGTGCATAGATTTTTGGTCAAGATCTTGTATTGACAATGCAAGAGTCCAGCACTCTGTGAAGTCTCCTCCCGCACATCCCAAAGACTTTAAAGGACTCAGAGGTGACAAGTCATGTGTGAAAATGATTCTTCATGCTCCCTCATTAGCATTCTTTCACAATTTGAGCCTGATGAATCTTTGTTTTGTCATCCTGGAATATGGCCATGGTGTGTCATCCAACAGGGTTGTGTAAGAAATGAAAAGCTACACACTCCATCAATTAGTGTTAGAAGAACTGTTGCCAAACATATGCTAGAAAATAGAACAATTACTACAATAAAGATCCAATCATATACTCTTTAGCATTTGCCTATTTAAATCCAAACAGTGACTTTTTTGGCCAGGGAGTGCAGTTTTATAATAATAAATAATTTGATTTTAAACAGATGTTGAAAATACAGGATCTGGAGTGGCTGTGACAGCGCTATTGAATATAATGGGATCAATCTATTTCTGGTGTCTCAAGAGTCATTAGCGTCCAGTGTAGACATGGTGGAATGTTGGACAATTCATGCTCTCAACTGTCACAGCTTTCCTTACATCGCAGAGAGGGAGGGGCTGATGCAACATCAGACTCTAATGTTGAATGACAAAATCGTATCAAATTCATGCACTACATGGTTGAGAACATAGTGCATAGTATAAGTTCATAGTGTATAGTGCATCATTTGGGACACGACTGGAGTTTCTTGCGGTGTCAGTTGGCACTATTACATAATCTTTACCTCATCTTTAGCTTTGATAAGGGCCTCCATCTCTGCCACAGACTGTGTGAGCTCCTCATTCCCCGTCTCACCGGAAGCAGAAACCCCGCTCTGAGCCTCCAGCTCTGCAACCTGAAATATGAAACCAACAGACCACAGCTATTCCAAGTTCTCCCATCAAACTATGCGCACAGTTCTAAGAAATGTTCTCCTTTTATTCATGTTGGTTTTGGAAAAACTTGCTTAAAAACTATTTTAAGTTGTCTGTGTTACGGAGTAATATTAGTTAACAATATGTAATTACCGGTATGCATAATTTAGGGTAAGATGGAGAAAGATGACCCTCCCCACCCCACCTTAATTTTTTCTCTTGCCCATAGATGACACAAAATATCATCTCAGCACTTTTGATGAATTGCTACGCTATTTTTAATTTGATCATTTCATCTGAATATTAACTTTTGTGAGATTTAGTCAGGCGAAACAGTTGAGGTTAATTGGTCTGTGCCATTTTTTGTGTCTATTTGTTAATGAGGGATGTGTGGACACATTAATGTTTTTATATTTGTGGTGTAAAAGTTTTTTTTTTAAAGTAAAACTATAAAATTTGACCATTGGGGTAAAAGTTTATCCAGAAAGCTTATAATTAAAAATATATATATATATATATATATATATAAACTAAATTAGCAAATGTTTTAAACTGGCTGATGCAATATCATCCTGCACATGCTAAATGTATATCTAAATAATTTAAAAGTAAATGTTCACATTGACTTCCATAGTATTTTTTTCCCCACACTATGGAAGCCAATGGAGTTCATCAACTGTTTGGTTACCCATATTCTTTTAAATTACTTATTTTGTGTTCAGAAGAAGAGAAATACATTCATGTTTGGAACAACTTGAGGCCGAGTAAAAATGACTGATGATTATTTTTGGGTGAACTATCCTTTTAATGTGTTCTCAGATTTTTTTGATCCCACTGAAAAATACACTACCCTCTCCAGGAGTCACACTACCACACTTAACTTTTTCACACAGCCATGGTTTCTGTGACTGAGCGTCTTTTCTTCAGAGGTCGTAATAATTCACAGGAAACACTGAACTCATGCTCACCCCTGAGGGAAAGTAAAGCAGGCCATCACGGCACTGGAGCTTTTAGCACTGTCACAACTCGAGAGACATTTTTTTCTTCGGTTTGTGTTAGGGAGAAACTTAGCGGTCTCATTTTCCCCACGGTCATTTGTCTTCCCTCTGTTCCGGGCAATGAAGGCGTATTGTCTTTTCCTAAAAATATCCCTCCGCACGCTCTCCGAAGACCTGAACTATATACGTCACCTGGTTGATGTTTGCTTCAGTAGACCTTCAAAGTGTTGTGGAATCATTTATGTATGATTATGTAAAAACGCTGCCAAAGACTGCCTGAGGGAAAATATTCAGTTTGCTTGAGCAACTGCTAAAACAAAATGTTTGCCCATGAGAATGTTTAAATGTTATCCTTATGTGGTCTTCAAAAAGCAGCAGTGTGGAAAAACGGTTTCATCTGGAACCTCTTCTTGTACTGTATCTCCAGAACCTCTTTTTAAAATTTAAATAACACAACCAATATCGTTCCAAACCTGCATGACATGCTTTCTTCTTTAAAAAAAAAAAAAAAAAAAAAGATGTTTAAAAAAAATGTCCAGCACTATGGAAGTCAATGGGGTTCCAAAAAGCATTGAAACCCACTGACTTTAAAAAACAATTTCTTCTTGAGTTCGGCAGAAGAAATAAGTCATACAGGTTTGAATGACATGAGGGTGAGAAAATTATGACAGAACATTCATTTTTGCGTCTAAATAGAGTGACCAGACGTCCCATTTTCCCCGGGGACAGTCTTTGTATTCCAGCTCTATTTTTAGTGTCCCTCCTTAATATGAAAAAAATTATGTTTGTCCTATATTTCTTCTTTCCTAAAATGTCAATGCTAGGTGATCATAAAAGCGAGTAGTAGTCTTCTGTTACACGAGAACAGCGTAATCAAAGGTAGCCAATATCGTCATTGTATGTTTTGGAGAACAAAACTACCAGGCCTGTCCATCCATCCCAAACTTTTTCTGAAAATGACTGATCATTTCGCTAAAGACTAGCCTTATTTGGCAGCTGGGGTCCAGTGGAGCCCTTTGAAGCTGCCTAAATATGTATTTTGGACTGTCAAAATGGTCTACATTGGGCATTATTCACTTGCATTTGATTGAGAAAACTCCTGGAATGTTTTCCTCCGAAACCTTAATTTTACTTCGACTGAAGGAATAAAGTCATTTACATCTAGGATGGCCTTGGGGCGAGTAAATGATCGGTAAACGTTCATTTTTGGGTGAACTATTCCTTTAACATTCCTCACCTGCTCTCGGAGGCGATCGGTTTCTTCCTGATACTCGGCTAATTGTGTTTTCCAATGTTCAATGCTGCTGTTAGCTTCATGAAGAGCGGCTACAAGCTTAGCGTTGCTGTCCCGAAGAGAAAACAGCTCCGCCTCCGAGTTCCTCTCACATATCGACCTGTGAACAAACCAACATCTGGCTTCAGTTACTCAGTTTTGAGTTTTGAAATGTCATTTCTTTTGTGTTGCCTTTATATTTTAAAAGAATACTAATGTCCCCAGTCGGATTTTAGATTTAAAGGAGAATCATCTTATTTTGCAGAGACAACTTGAAGCCATTTGCAGGTTGACTTCCTGAATCTGTGGCTTTGGGATGTTTTCAACATCAGCATATTCAATATTGTGATTGTATGATGAAGTTATTCATGCTTGAATCTGTAACGGTAAACTCACTGCCAATTACCCCAGAAAACTACTGAGGAGGAAGAGTACATCAGGCGGATTGATTAGATTCACGTGCATCTGAGTGAGACGGTTGTGGTTATATATCAAGAAAAAAAAAACATGTGAAGCTACTGTACCCCATTACAAAATATGAGGCTAATTAAATGACAAAATACATCAAATTTAAAGTTTGTCCCCAATTAATGTTGCAATAACGTGTGAGATTTGATGGTTATGAGGCATTTTGTCAGATCTGTATATTTTACCCTTCGGAAAGCATCTTCCTCATCTGTTCTTTTTCCATGCACTGCTCCATGTCAGCACTCTTGCTGCGAAACAACTTGTCCTCACTAGAGCCATTGACACCAAGCAGCGGAGGAGACTGACGGTCCACCGACAGCGCCTGTATTAGACACATGACAGGCAATAAAAACAATATATATTAAATAAAAATAAAAGTTTGGGGTCAGTAAGAAATTTTTTAATTCATATTTGTGTTTACTAGGGACACATTCAATTGATCAAAAGTGATAGTAAAAACTTTTACACTGTTACAAAAAATAATCTTTCCAATAAACTGTTCTTTTGAACAAACAATTCTGGAAAACAATATTAAGCAATACAAAATAAAAACAAAATCAGCATATTAGAATGATTTCTGAAGGATCATGTGACTGAAGACTGGAGTAATGATGCTGAAAACTCAGCTTTTTGCAATATAAATGAGTATATTTACAAGATATATGCAGTATTTATGAACTCTCCGCTTAAATGCCGCCATTGATTTGGTGCTTTACAGGGAATGTCCACATTTAAAATGAACGACAGTCCCAGTGAGCTCACATTTTCAATCCTATGGTAAGTTAGATAAC
The DNA here is from genome assembly GCA_033366665.1 of Phoxinus dragarum. Classification (NCBI taxonomy): domain Eukaryota; kingdom Metazoa; phylum Chordata; class Actinopteri; order Cypriniformes; family Leuciscidae; genus Phoxinus; species Phoxinus dragarum. The sequence continues at coordinate 28,902 of JARPMJ010006172.1, forward strand.
TCAAAAAAATAACTTCTTTAAACAACACATTCTTAGTCTATTTGTTTGATGTAAAAAATAAATAAAATAAAAACCAGAGGCGGACAGAGTACACAGCTTCATTACTTGAGTAAAAGTACAGATACCCCTTGCTAAATTTTACTCAAGTACAAGTAAAAGTACTACAGTCAGATGTCTACTTAAGTAAAAGTACTGAAGTAGGCTACTTGTTTTTAAAAGTACTTGAGTATCAAGAGTACAAGAGTACATTTTCTAAATATTGCATTACTACTGCCACAGTGCTTACATTTATGTACAGAAACGTCCTACATGGAGTTATGAAAAATGTTAATGTTAATACCTTGGAGAATGTAAAAGGAATTGAAAGTAAAATCAAGTAATTTGCATATTTTTACCATGTTGCTTTATTTAACATTAAATAAAGGCAATACACGGCAATAGCACAATGGCAACGCTCTGACAAACCTCTGCTAGAGTTTTAATGGATTTTCTGCACCCACATTTAAACCTGACTGTGTTAAACACACCGCATACTCAAGAACATCAAAGCAAATGCTCAGCTTACATTAATGTGTAATATCAGAAAAGGAAATTCAGCTAACAATTGTGTGTACATGTGAGTTTCTCTGTTTTTTCATCAATCAAATCAATAAACCTAAACCAGCAAAGGCGGCAATATAGCAATGTTCTGACACACCTCTGAACCTTAAAGCTGATTGCTATGCTAATAGGCTGTCCCAATCAGTGGCGCCTGCACAATCCAGTCACGTTTGAGAGGGAAACAACAAATTGAGGGTTTCCGAGATTTTTTTTTTAGAAGAAGAAGTAACGGGTACTCGGTACTCACGGTTATGGATAGAAATGTAGTGGAGTAAAGAGTACAATATTTGCCTCTCAAATGTACTTGAGTAAAGTCATGAGTACTCCCCAAAAATGATACTCGAGTAAAGTACAGATCCCTCAAAATTGTACTTAAGTACTGTACTCAAGTAAATGTACTCCATTACTGTCCGGCTCTGATAAAAACTCTAAAAGAGTCTGCACATGTGACTAAACCGGGCATGAGGCAACATATGCCGTTGATCTTTGATTCAAATTTGAAAGGACATCTGTTTATTTCAACCTACTGTTCAAGTTTACTTAAGAAAACCAGAACAGTACTTCAGAAAGAACTCGGCTATTTTGCCTACACTGTGTAACAGCAAGCACAGCCTTTTTCTTTTCTAACATGTACAGTGTTGCTGTGGAGCAATGCACGCTCGCTCTCAGAAAAGCTTGTATAATTCAACAATCTCAGATGCATTCCCCAAAGGAAGATGTTCTATTTCTAATCCGACCACTCAGGCCGATGACTTGTTAGCCTTCTCTATAGCGGTTCATGACAGGCGTAGGGAGCTTGAGATGGAGCTCTCTGTGTGTTTAATATATTTAAAGGAAGAGCAAGAGGAATCAGAGATGACAACTCCACTACACAGTCAAACGCTCGGGTGCTCGATTCCTTCAATAATGTATCTTGCACATTTCTACATTTTTAATGAGGGATCACATATTTCCAGCATATTCCCCTTATCATGAGCCAAATGTTTTTTTGTTTTGTTTTGTTTTTTGCTTCACAAACCAAATAAAAATGACAATACTATAAGAAATAGCTCAAATTAAACTACCACGATCTTCCCCTAAATATCCTTCCTTTTAAAACAAGTCGTTGGTGCAGGACGTGTAGGACTTTTCCTTTTAGTTTTATTTAGTTTATTTAATTTATTTTTTTTGCTTTTTCAAATATTTAAATTAAAAAATTTAATTTATTTTGTCTCAGTTTTAGTATTAGTACTTCAACTTATTATAAGTTAGTTGCTAAAGAAACATTTTTAAGTTTTCTAAGTTCAAGTTTTTCCCAATTTCCAGTACATTTTATTTTAGCTTTACTTCAATTAACAAAAACGATAACAACACTGAGTGGGAGGAGACTGTATTATTCTAGACAACGTTTGATTGGACACAAATTTGGATACGCCCCTGAGTTCAAGATGATGTCATTAAGATGATTTTAGATTTTTTTTCCTCTGGAAAAAGAGAGACACATTTTCATCAACTTTTATAAGTGCATATGCAGATGGGCCCGAAGCTGACACACATGCACTAAAAGCCACACAACTCCAATTTTTATGTTATGAGATTTAGAAAAAATTACTTCTGTACAGATTGGGACAAAAACAGGAATATTGGTGCCTCTTGGGAAGTTTTTATTTGCGAGGTGGGAAGTCGTGCTTACGACGTCAGGTGCGTTCTAGTCACTTTCTTCGGAGTAAAATGGCGGTTCTCTCCCTTCTCTTAATTAACAACACAAAAATGCAGCAAGGTTTTTAACTATTATTCTAGAAAATAAAGAACAAAAAATATGCATCACGTGTGTTTTGCTTTTTTATGTTTTTATTTAATTTATGGATCCAGAGTAAACTTTATCATTACATATTATATTGTTATATTACAATGCTATTCTCATGTTTCTCACTGACACGCCCTCAACTCGTAAACATCGGGTCTTAAAGGGACGGTTTGGAGTGATTTCAACCTAGGATCCTTTGTACCATGACCTCAAACCAAACTCCCCGCAGAAGCTTTTTTTCCCTTGGTCGAACATTATTAAAGTTAGAGCTTATTTAGAGATATCAGCCGAATGGCTTAGTGCAGGCGCTAATAGATCCGAATGTTGTACTAAAAAAAAGAGGCATTGGAAAGTTAAGTACATCAGGAGTTTATTTAAATAACACTTGCCTGATGGCTTATGCTACCGTTAACCCGGACATCGAGGTCACTTCCGTGATTTGGGAATAGACCGTTAAAGTCCTGGCAGAAAGTGATGCATAAGGACTTGGTGTAACAACATCCAGTTCCAGGAATGCACTAATATTTTGTTAGTAGAACCAGTTTGCAACAATTATTAGTTAACACCAAGTTATCAACACTGTTGGATATACCCAAAAACTTTTTCAGCAACACCGGGTGATCGTGCGAGGACTTTTACGGGCTTTTCCCAAATCACGGAAGTGACCTCGACGTACGGGTTAGTGGTAGCATAAGCCATCAGGCAAGTCTTATTTAAAATAAACTCTTGATGTACTTACAAACCTTCCAATGCCTCGTTTTATGAGTAAAGAACCTATTTGTACCACTGTAGAAGTTTGGTACCATTCCGGGCATTATTAGTGTGGTAATTTACGAGATACAACATTCGGATCCATTAGCGCCTGCACTAAGTCATTCGGCTCTAAATTAACAATGTTCGACCAAGGGAAAAAAAGCTTCTGGGGGGGTGTTTGACTCGAGGTCATGGTGCAAAGGACCCTAGGTTGAAATTACTCTGAACCATCCCTTTAAAGAAAATCCCAAGCTTCCCACTCATATTAACGACATTTTGGCGTTCATGTGCGTTCAACTCATAAATACGATCTTTCCAACATGACTTGAACGCACCATATGTCATCTTGCATGGCAGGGTTTCATAACCAGGGCTTCCTGAGGGGTTTGAGGACCTCTGTCACAAGATCGGAATGAATGTGCGGTGGTGTGTCAGCTGCACAGGGGACACAGGTGTGTCATTGTATGTGGAAACAGATGCAGATGGTAGTTTGACAGCTTACCTGAGACAGCTGAGAGAGACAATCCCATCACCACAGAAGAGACATGGAGAGAAAGAAGATAGAAGCATTTCATTGATTAACATATCATTTAGTAAGTGGGCTGAATGCAGGTGATGATTGCTAAGGGAAACCTTACTATTACTAACACTCATACTTCACAGTTTGAACAAAAACATAAGTTTGCCAAGTTTTGCACGGGCAAGGACACACACTTTCTTGCAAAAGATTCAAAACAGTACGAGTATGAACAGAATGAATTGAATAACGTATGAGCCGTTATATAAACAGAATTCTGGATTTGGCCAGAAAGCTTTTAGAAGCAGACACACACGTATAGATTCAGTGATCAAAGAGCACATCTCTCTGTTTGACTTATTTATACTCTTCCATTTTTCACCCCATCACCCCTGGTCTAATGCAGCACCCCGAAAAAAACACTTTATTAATTAATAAGGGCAGCATTATTCAGCGCACACTGTTGCTGTTTTGAACTCTAAACACTCAGGTTTGATTAAATAATGAATATCTCTCAGCCAGCGGTCTGTTTCATACGCTCTACATAGGCACGTTTGAACACAAAAGAGCTTATGGGATAAAAGCCTGTCATGGCCATTAAACCACTACAAAATACTGTATATGGGCACACAACACAAAGCATACTGCAGTACTATTAAGATATTTTGGATTTTGAGATAATTGTAATGAAAATAAAGCATATTTTTCCAAATAATACTCATTACCATAATGTATCCAGACTTTTATTTTTTTCAGACATTTTTACATACACAAAAGTAAAGACTCATAACTCCAAAACTATAGCAAGGAGAGTCAAAAGGTAGGTATCGTTTGATAGAAACTTTAAATGTTTAGATTTTTTTTAAAAAATTCATTCAATTTAACATTCTCATGCTGAAAAACTGCTGATAAAAGATATATTTATATATATACACATGTATATTTATTTATATAACATTTATTTTTATTATAATTGTACATATCTTTCTTATATGACATGCAATAACTCAGGAAGGATTCAAATTATTTTTTGGTGAAGTTCCCGTACATGCGAGCTGCATTTTGTGGTGATGGCATAAAGTGATCAAAAGTTACAGCATTTGGAACCAAGGTAGCCTTTCCGTTTAGCCCTTGACACCCCCTAACGGGTATTTTTAAAATTGTTGTTTTTCCGTGAGGAATATTTCGTGATCAACTCAATTTATACACAATTTACGACGCATTTACCTTTCAAATGACACATGACTATCTGATCTATATGCTGTTTTTGACTTTTTCAGTACACAGTACAAAAAAAGTAATTCATAAGTTATTCAATTCAGTTGTTGCTTATGGAGCTTATAATATGACATAATTATTTGAATTTGAATTGTGTAAATTTGAATTATTGACAAGTGTAATTAACAAAATTGAATATGTGGAGTTTTAAATAGTTCTGAATTTGATTTATTTAAACGAATATTGAACATTTAGAATTTAACGAATTGAAATGTTTTTTGTTCTGAATTCTTAGACTGCAAATATCCAGTTTTAAAAAATACAGATTCAAGTTTTCAAGATGAAGAAGAAATTCACGACTTGAAATTCAGTTTTCTAAAATTAAAAACGCGGAAAATTCAGATCTTACAGAAAGTAGGTCACAGGTCACCCACAGGGAAGAGTAGAGGATCTCAGAAAAGTCGAACTGAGCATTTTGGCTGCACTGCTGTAGTTTTCTGGCGCAAAATTGGTGGTGGTTCAAGAGAATCCGTGTATTATTCGTTCAGTCGTTTTTTAAATTTAATATTAAGAGTAGAAAAATGAGAAAACCGCTTGAATATTAGATTTCTAATAGTCTAATAATAGAGATACGATACACGGATTCTCTTGAACCATGTTTGCGCCAGAAAACTACTGCAGTGCAGCCAAAATGCTCCGTTTGACTTTTCTGAGATCCTCTACTCTTCCCTGTGGATGACCTGTGACCTACTTTCTGTAAGATCTGAATTTTCCGCATTTTGAATCAATCCCCGGACGTGTTTCCGTTCACACAGAAGGCACTCTACCAATTTTACGGCAATTTCCCGAGATCAACTCGCTGTGTGAAAGGGGCTTAACAGTAATACATTTAAAAAAATAAAAAAATAAATACAATTTATGTTCCATTTAAAGGGGTCATTAATTGAGAAATACATTTTCCTTTTGACATATAAGAGGTCATTGTAATGTACTATAAAAAATATCTTGTAGGTTTGAGAACTCAAAACTTCCTTGTTAGTCCAAAAACAGCTTTTTATTGAAACCAAGCTCAGAAAATGACTCGTTTCAGATTGTCACATTATTACATCATAGTGCAACAAAAGACCACCTCTGCAGAAGAAGATCAACGCCTACGTCTACATCATTGCCTCTTTAGCCCCGCCCACCGATCCGCACGTCATGTAGTAGTAAATACAAGGCCGACGCAAACACAGGAATACTCCAGCAACAAAACGATAGAGATGACAAGTTGTGGAAACCCAATCTTTGCATTGCCACCCTTGTGATCATTAGCGTGTAATGTTGCTGTTTGAGCATAAACAACATCTGCAAAGTTACGACACTAAATTAAAAGCAAAGGGAGATATTTTCTTTTAAAGAAATTGCTTTTTAAGGACTACAACAAACGGCGGGTAGGGACTCCACAAGCTTTCTCCCGGGTTAGTGACATCACTAACCCTAAAATTTACATAAACCCGGCCACCGGGAACGGGACTAATAGATTATCATGACAGAATATGTTAATCAATGACTAGAAGATAACTACTACATAAATTGATCAACTAACCATTAAATGTTGTCTACATGTTGTCACTTCTTCTTGAGTCTCTCCATCTTTGTCTGACTTCGGTTTGAACATAAAAGGCTAAAAGTTTAAGAAATGTTCAGTGCATGTCTGTGTGAGGTAATCAAAGCTGCTAAGAATGAGCTTTTGAACCTCTGTGCCTCGAGCAGCAGCTCATTTGCAAAAACGGTGCGTTTTTGCTCACCCTCAAAAAGTGACAATTTTTAATATGCTATATAAAAATATCTGTGGGGTATTTTGTGCTAAAACTTCACATACTCACTCTGGGGACTTATTTTTACATCTTGTGAATAGGGCTTTTTATCACCCCTTTAAGAAAGCGTGGATGAACTTTATTTTGTAACAAAATTCCAGTCAGATCGCATCAGTGAGACACCGTTTGTTTGTTCGCTTCATTTTACTGCGGATTTGTTCGACGCAGGCTTTTCAGAGAGACTGAAAATAAAAGATGATGCAGTGCCAACTACATTGATTGTAGGCTTGCTGCGATAGTCTGTTACACCGTGTTCAGCCACAACAACGACTGCATCACTTGCCCACCGCAGCACCGTCCACACGGTCGTTTAGATTTTTTATAGTAATTAAAATAATTTCCTTCAGTTGGAGAACAGACACTATAATTAAAAACTGAACGTGTCTGTTCAATTCAGCGTGAGCTAAACGAGAGTTGCAGCACAGATCAGCAGCAGGAGTCAGATTTAATTTATGATGTATGCCATGCTTTTTAATTTAGTTAATAAAGCCATCTTATTCGTTTTGTTAATAACAGTTATGCGTTTAATATCAGTGAGTTTGTCATTGTACTGTTTTGTAGTTGTGTTTTTCCATTAAGAATAGTGAACCCACCATTCAAGTAAATGCCGCCAGTATTTGTACTTATTTGACAGTAAAATGCGCACGGCTGTACGGGCATTCAAAAGCGATTTAAAAGCGAGGTGCAAAAGAGGGGAAAACTTCAATGTGCAACAGTGTTTTTACTATGTGTCACTATATTGCTTTGTCTGATACAGATCGTTTGATATGTACTGAGTATTTACACTGTAGCACAGTCAAACTGAATAGTTGTGATATGCTGTTCTTTCCTTTGGTTCGGCATTTGTCGGGTTAATGCGTTGGAATATCAGATATGGAAGAAAGCACGTACAGAATGCTGCTTTTGTTATTGTTTTGATCTAAGCCATTCCCTGTACGCTTCAGTGAGTGACATGTTCTGTTTTTCATCAGTAAACAATTACAACAGGTTTTTATTTAAAACACAAAATTGCCAATGACAATATATACGTTTTTCACTTTATCCAAAAGGATGTGAATAGCTATAAATAGCCTATCAGAATGAGATTTATATGAATGAGTCATCCTGTCAATTATAACTGTGGTAACTCCAAGTACTTATTTTAATATGCAAAACTGTGTTGTTGTAACCCAACTATGTTACCCAATAACAGCAGTGGGCGTTTACTTTCAAGTCTTGAATGCGGCACGCCTATCAAAACATCGAGTGTTCGAAAGAGAGGGTCAAAAACAGGAAAGAAAAAGCTTACTTTTAAATTTGGATGGGTTTTTTTTATCTAAAAATTTAGATAACATTATAAGTGGACCTCAGATAACATTATAAATAAAAATAAATAAATATTCATTTCAGTTCATTACCCCTTTATTTCAGCATAAATATATAATATATACATTTAATATAATATAATTCTATTTCTAATTTACTACTTTTGGTTTGGGGGTGAAATATTACGAAATATTACAAGAACATGTGCTTGACTAAAATTACTGCACCTCTTATGGCAAACCTGTCAAACTGGATTGAGCTGTTAAATGAAATAATAGACATTATATAAACTCGTATTCTAATTGTATGTGTAAGTAGACTTTGATATACTCTCAGGCTGCTATAAAGCAGTGTAATGGTCATGATAATTAAGGGCTGAGTGTGTCCACAAATGGTGAAGGAAAAAGGTCAGCCAACTGTAAAGCGAAATGAGCAGGGCATTTAAACTCCCCGGGTGACCGCAGAGAGTTACATAAGTTCACACGGGCACGGGCTACAACCAGTGTCTCTGTGTCACCTCCTGGCATGTGAGGACATGCTTTGTGAGTCACATTTACTAAGAATAAAAAAAAAAATCTAAATAAACAAAGTGAAACACTTCTCTTATGTGACTGATATTAAAATTGTGATGGTCCACACAGGGGATATGATACAGATTAGGTATCATATCACTAAAGGCCAGTCGATCCTCAGTGCTATTGTTAGAGTGGTTAATAGGATGGAATGAAATGCTCTGGCACGTTATCTGAATCGAGCAGCTGAGAAAGTATGACATGAGTTATTACACGTCTAAATTGTAATCATTACGTTATGCTACTGTGTCGTTTTCAGTCACGCTTCCAAAAGGTTCAAGATGAACTCAAGTTATTGTGTTTACCTGTGGAGCAGAGATGTTTAGGCCAGGACTCAACAGCTCAAACTTCTCCTGTGATTTATCCCGGACGAGACGTGCAGCCTCCTTAAACTCTTTAAACTGCTCTGAGAACTGCACAGACAATTACAGAGACATATTTAAAAGTTTCATAGTGACATTTTTGAGCATATATAGTTACAAGAGGCCATACTATATTGTGAAGTTAAGTCACCTTTAATTATATAGCGTTTTATATAATACAGATTGTTTCACAGCTGCTTTACATTGGTTAACAAAAATAATGATTAAATGATGCAAACAGAATTCAATTCGGCTGTAAAAAGACAATAGTACACAGTCATAATTCTGAAATCAGTTCAGTGTTGATTCAGTTTGGTTCAATAACGGTAAAGTTCTTCAATTAAGGAATGAGAAAAATGCGATGTCATCATCCAGATCAGTTCAGTTCTCATCCAATGGTGTCAGTGCATTCAAATCAATAATTTTGTTGAATATTAATTGAATACAGATGCTGCTTAAAGGGTAACTCTCGCCAAATTGCAACCTAGGCTATTTTTGTTAATCTACCCGAGTCAAACATTCGTGTAAAAGCATAATTAGAATGGAAACGCCACTTTTAAGATTGACCGTATTTTCGTTTTAGCTCAAAATGCCTTTTGAATGGGGGTGAATGGGGCACTACAATGATAGCATCAAAGTAGCTATTTTTAAAACACTAAGGAGGCTCGACACAACATGAAACTGAGCTTGAAGTATCACCAGAGGCTCTACACATGAACTTGAGCATTGACAACGTTGTTTGTGTACACAAAGTTTACTAAAAAGAAAGGTTTTGTACGACTCACTTTATCAGTTAGTGTTTCCGGTGGCTAGAATGTTTTTAGTCAAAAGTAGTCGATCTCCGAATGCAACGTAATGAACAGACTTCATGAGGAAATGTCATGAACTTGTAATTCCAATGAAAAGCATGACTACTTAGACACTTAGCTCATTGCAATTTATGGAAACAAGCTTTAGGAGCTTTCCATCTTTACTCTCCTCATGTTACGTTGCATTCGGAGATCGACAACTTTTGACTGACAAAATTCCAGCCACCGGAAACACTAACTGATAAAGTTAGTCGTACAAAACCTTTATTTCTAGTAAACTTTGTGTACACCCCTGGTGATACTTCGAGAAGTTCGAGCACAGTTTTGTTGTGTCGAGGAGTCTTAGTATTTTAAAAAATAGCGATTTTGATGCTACCATAGAAGTGCCCCTAGCACTCCCATTTAAAAAGCATTTTGACCTAAAGAAATAGGTCCATACCTAACAAAGTCTCACCTTTCAAATTTGGTTATTTTTTTAAAGAAATTTAAACAATGAATACGGTTTTGTGGCTCTTTCATGTGTCTGACAGATCGCTGTACAGCCTCAATTAAAGTTGCTCGTGACCCGATCATCTCTTACTTCTAGTTAATTTATAGCATCAAATAAACATGAATGAACATAAGGAATGTTGTTTTAACCGCGGAAAGGCATCAATACACTCCGTTTCGAGTTCAAATCCCTCATGTTAATCTACTAACTCTCCCGACTGCTTTGTCGGACAGAATGGCGGATGGCGAAGTATGATTGGTCAGATCACCTGTCAATCAAGCTCCGTGTGAAGGGCCAGCATAATTCTAATAAATTAATATGTTATCTTTGCATACCGCTATCCAATTAACTTGCAAAGATTAGCATACCATTAGTAACTAATCTGCTATGTTATCTATCTATCTATGAAGCACTGTTAGTCGATTAACACATTACTACATGGCTCTATGCTGATTGGTCAATCACAGCACTTGGGTCAAATATTCCAGACTAAAGTAACTGGGCACTATTTCAACAATCTAAGAGCATGGTTTAAAGCGCACGGCGCAAGTTCACTTGTCCTCTTGGAAAAATGCTCGGTGCGCCCAGCGCATGGTCTAAAAGGGTTGTCCTTATTCTCTTAATGAGTAATGGGTGTGTTTTGGGCGTAACGTGCAATAAACCAATCAGAGTGTAATTTCCCATTCCCTTTAAAAGCCAGTTGCACCATGACGGATTTGCTATTTACATGGCGGAATTTGCAAGCAGAAAGGCCGAACGCGTCTCCAGAGAGCAAACGGATCTGCTTGTGCGCGAGGTTAAAGTGCGCAAGCAGACCATCTACTGCAGTGGTCTTCAATCCTGCTCCTGGAGGGCCACTGTCCAGCAGAGTTTAGTTCCAACCCTAATCAAACACACCTGAATCACTTCATCAATCTCTTCAGGATCTCTTGAAAATACAAAGGCAGGTGTGCTGAAGCAGGTTGGAACTAAACTCTGCAGGACAGTGGCCCTCCAGGAGCAGGATTGAAGACCTCTGATCTACCGGGACAAGTCGGATTTCACCATATCCTGACGTATACAATAATAATCTTTTACATTGTATTTTTAATATTTGCCATGTTTGTGTGCTGCTGCCCTGTGTGTGTAATAAGCAGAGTGTACTCACGTTGTGGACCCACCTATAGGCGCACATTACTAACGCATTCTTTAAATAACAACAAAAATATTGCGCCATTGACTTGACTTTAGACCAGGTTTTTGTTGGTCAATTCAGTCTATTTCAGTTGCCTCAAAATAGCAACGTGCCAACAATGTGCCTGAACACACCTCGTTTTCAGACCAGCACGTCCATGGGCGCAAATTAATTTGCTATTAAAACAATGTGGCACAGGATGTGAAAACGATAACTGCGTCGGACTGAAACTAGCAAAAAAAACACTTGCATCGCGCCTGGCTCTGCATTGTGCTGGGTGTATGATAAGGCCCATTAAGTTGAGCTCTATTTCCTTGTAACCAGCAATAATTTAAAATCATCCCTCAAATTGCAAGATATTGCAATAAAATGTTACAAAATAAGATTTTTGGTAACTCTTTACAATTTGTTAACTGCATTAGTTAACATTGACTTCTACAATATGCATTTACCTGCTGAAGCTGCTGCTCTGTGGAAAATCCAAGGCCATACACTGTGTTCGCCCTGCTGTCCGCCCACTGCCCAAACTTCTGCGACGTTTTCGTGAAGGTCATATTAGGTGTGATGGTGCTGTTGATAATCGCCTGTAGTAGAGCAAATATCAAAAATATCACATTTTGATTAATAAAATCAAGGTGCAAATAACAAACATTGAATTTTTTTATTGATAGTTGGATCACCTGTGGCCGAGGTCTCTCACCTTAGTGCCCCCTACGCTGATGATGCGATACACACTCCTGCCAGCATCATAGAAGAAGGAGACTGTGACGGCGTGTTTGCTGGCCGGTATCCAATTTCGTTTAGTGTCCGGGTCAATTTGGAAGACGTGTGCCTTCATGCTGAATAATGGCTGCTCACTTTCAGGAGAAAAAAAAATTTTGCGTTATTTAATTCTACATTAGGATGCCATCTTTACTCTTGAGCTGATGTAGGTCGATATTATATGAGAGTGTGATCACAGAAACAGCAGCACTTGGATTGAGAAGCACCTAATGCAAGGTCAAGAGTGGGACATCAAAGCCAGATCTGATTATGAAGGGGCACAGCCGTTAGTGCTGAACAGGCTGAGAAAGGCCCTGCCTGAAACATCGCCACATCATCTTTTCGTCAAATCAACATGAGATGATTATGGATGGATTAATCAAAGATTTATTTCTGTCCTGTGAGAAAGGCTAAGACTGCAGACTGTTCAACACTGATAGATAAAGGAACACGAAGTACGGACTGACATGGAATAGTGGATAAAACCTGAGTCTGCTAACCAGATGGTTCCTGGTTTGCGCCCGGCAAGGAGATCAGCATTATGCCCCTGAACACATCAATAGAAGTGTCTGCTGAAGGACTACTCACCACAATATGTAATCCAGAGTAATCCAGCAATTTTTACAATTCAGTCCAAACCAAACACAATATGATATATGAACTACTATTCAAAAGTTTGGGGTTTTGATGTTTTTGAAAGAAGGCTCTTATGCTCACCAAGACTGCATTTATTTGAGAACAAATATAATAAAAACAGTTATATTGAGAAATACTATTACAATTAAAACAACTGTTTTCTATTTAATTCCTGTAATGGTAAAGCTGAGCTTTTTGCATCATTACTCCAGTCTTCGGTGTCAAATGATCCTTTTAAAATCATTCTAATATGCTAATTTGGTGCTCTAAAAAACATTTCTTATTATTATCAATGTTGAAAACAGTTGTGCTGCTTGATATTTTGTGGAAACTGTGATTTAAAAAAATTCAGGATTTTTTGATGAATAGAACGTATAAAAGAACCGTATTTCCTCTAAATAGAAATCTTATGCATTGCACATTAAACCAAACATCCATAATTAGTGGTGTTTGAGTTCACGCTTACTTGCATGTTTCAGGTCTTATGGATCTTGGAAACCAAGACCTCAAAAAAATGTCTACATCAAAAATGTAGTAATGGTAAAAAGTTTGGGGGTTTTATTCTTTTTTTTTTTACGAAATCAGAACTTCTATTTAGGAAGGGCACAATAAATTGATCAAAAGTTACAGAAAGACATTTATACATTTATAAGTCCACTGCCAGAAAGTAATGGTCTGATTTTAATGGCAAATCACCGAGTAATCTTTCATCGAATTTTACCCATCAGTACAGTGAGGAGATCAGATTCATATCAGGCTTCGCTCTGGCACATCAGCCCTTTCCACACAATGCTGAAGGTCACACCTGTGGTCCATCAATCTTTCCTGAATTAAACCTCCAGAGGCCAAAGTGACATTTTGGTTATGCTTAATCACTCTGGCATTCTGGGAAGGTTATCTAGGACAGAAAACCTCCGGAAAAGGCGGTGCAGGTGCTCCATGCAGAAAGTGTTTATCAAGCACTTCTGTTGCACAGTATGATATATAAAAAAGATCTCCACTCCAACTTCTACAGTAATTTCACACCACAGCCAAGGTCTTCATTCAGAGAGTGAGCCTCCTGGACTGTTCCCAAGACTCCATAGAGTCTTTTTATGCCTCTAAGATCAAATAAGATCAAAGACCTGATCATATCCTGCAAATACTGAAAATAGGAACAGCAGAACACACAATAAACAGGATGGAAAAAGACAAGTCTTTCTATTAAGGAGACGTCACCTGCTGGGTAATAGCACGCTGTTCTAAAATTTCACATCTGATTTATGTGATCGTCTGACCCAATTACGAGGAAATCTCCAAAAGCCAAATACAGAGTGCCATTTTGAGCCCATCTGAGAACAGCCAATCTCAGTTTATTTTTCTCGCCTGCATAGAAACGGAGTATTTAAATCCAAGTCAATAAAGCCAGCTGGTCATGCACCTTCAGTGTACTTGCATGAAACGAATACATTATGCTTTCATGAGCTTCATTCGCATCTTTATCTAAATGCAATATGATGAGGTCAAACAAGATTGCATTGCAAAGACTTTTTCAACAAGATGTTGGAAAAGACAAGCAAACAATCCCTTTTTATTTTCTCAATCAAAATTTCAGGATGTTTTCTATCATTTTAAATTATCAGAAATCAGAATACATCTATCTATGAGAAAGGGTTCTAAAATATGGCTTCTTTAAAAAAAAAATGTTCCTGTGGCTCAATTTACCCCAGGTTAGGGGTAAGTTGATCTGAGTCAGTGGGAAAGTTACACCATCTGGTCTAACTGAATCTAAATCAAACCCATGTAAAATTGTAAAGAAAATGTACCTCTTTAAAAAATGAATTTAATAATCAAATTTCCTTTTACAGATAGTTAGGCTAGCCTATATTCTTTTCTTAAAGCTACACGGTGTAAATTTTTAAGTTGATTCTTAGCAAAAACCACTTATTTCAAAAACTAGTTCTTTCAAAATGATATGTGTTCATTAATGTATAATTACTTCTACCAACTAATCAAGAATTCTCGTAAGCGTAGAATCTGCCATTTATAATACATACTGGTGAGCTGCTCGAATGGCGGAAGCCATGTTGCGCCTCCATCTTGAAAATACATTAGCCAAAGAGGGACATACCTGGAAATTCAAACTTCGCCTTTCGCGTTTTTACACTCAGTGGCACCGTGACGAATGCGAGGAGCAGATTACTCGCGACTGCAGGCATATTTGAAATAATACGGCCACCGTAGGAGTTAAAACGCCCTTGGAATGGTAGGGGCTAGAAAGTAATATGCAGTTGGTAGTCGTATACAATTTCACCCCTAGATACGAGTAAGTCCTACACAGTGTAGCTTTAACGCTAACTTTAAGAACATAAAACCAACCAATTGACATTTCAATATCTTTAATTGTTTGCATTTCTGAAACAATATGTTGAACACCAAAGTTATAACATTCCCAAAAACAGATGGGAAAAACTCCTTTTTCTCTGAATATTGAAGGCTTATTGAATCACACAGTGAAACTGCACAAGCCTATAGCAGTGCAGCGGATCTGCACGAACCTATGGCATTGCAGCAGAACTGTGCGAACCAACCCCACACTGCAGCCCACCATAATGGGCGGAGTTATAGGATTTAGGCCTAGATTAACTCGACTGAAGCGACGAACACCTAGTCGTGTAGCATAACAGCAATGCCAGCTACACAATACTCGTTCCCGTTATCTCAGGGAACTGAGGTTACGCTTGTAACCGAGTACATTCCCTATCAATACAGTTCACACGTATTGCGTCGCTAGACACGACGGGAACACAATCCAATCACACCGTGCTATAATTGCAGAAACGCTGAAATTATTATTAGAAAAAGCATGATCCTCACAACTGTGTTCCTTTCTAGAAAGAAATTATATCTGCGAGGATTTCCAGTCCGGATTTAGACCGTACCATAGTACCGAGACAGCTCTCGTTAGAGTCACAAATGATTTGCACTTATCATCCGATCGTGGTTGTATCTCTCTTTTAGTGTTACTCGATCTTAGTACTGCATTTGACACCATTTACCACAACATCCTTTTAAATAGATTAGAAAACTATGTTGGCATTAGTGGAATTGCACTACCATGGTTTAAATCACACTTATCTGACCGTTATCAGTTTGTAGCAGCAGTAAATGAAGAGATGTCTTATCGATCACAAGTTCAGTATGGTGTACCACAAGGCTCAGTACTAGGACCGCTGCTGTTCACTCTGTACATGCTACCATTAGGAGATATCATTAGGAAACATGGAATTAGCTTTCACGGTTATGCCGACGATACTCATATTTCTTCAAAACCTAACGAAACCAAAATTGGATGACTAGTAATTTTCTACTTCCACATTCTGAAAAAACAGAGATTCTAATTATTGGACAAAAAACTTCCTCACGTAATAACCTAGAATACTGTCTAACACTTGATGGCTGCTCTGTTAAGTCTTCGTCGTCGGTTAGGAACCTGGGTGTGCTCTTTGATACCAATCTTTCATTTGAAAGTCACGTGACTAGTATCTGTAAAACAGCATTTTTCCATCTTAAAAATATATCTAAATTATGCCATATGCTCTCATTGACAAATGCGGAACAATTAGTTAATGCGTCCTCAAGACCTCAAGGCTAGATTATTGTAATGCTCTACTGGGTGGTTGCCCTGCATGCTAAATAAACAAATTACAGCTAGTTCAAAACGCAACAGCTCGAGTTCTAACCAGAACCAGGAAGTATGACCATATTAGCCCGGTTCTGTCAACACTGCATTGGCTTCCTATTAAACATTGTATACATTTTTAAATATTGCTGATTATTTAAAGCACTAAATGGTTTAGCTCCGCAGTACTTGAGCGAGCTCTTAACGCATTATAGTCCTTCACGTCTATTGCGATCTCAAAATTCCGGCCAGTTGATAATACCTAGAATATCAAAATCGACTGCTGGCGGTAGATCCTTTTGCTATTTAGCACCAAAACTTTGCAACAGTCTTCCTACCACTGTCCGGGAAGCAGACACACTCTGTCAGTTCAAAGCTAGATTAAAGACATCTCTTTGACCTAGCATTCACATAATGTATTATAGACTTCTATAACTCAATGTTAGGCTGCACAGATTAGGTCAGCCAGAACTGGGAACACTTCCCTTAAATCCTGATGTACTCGTTACATCATAAGAAGAATGGCATCTACGCTAATTTTAGTGTCTTTGTTTATCCCGAGGATTTCCCACAGCCTGCCGGATCCAGACCATATCCAGATCTGACGAAGGACCTTCAGTGAACGCCATCAGAGCTTATCACAGGTTCGCGTTTAAAGTCTGTTTAGAGAGAACGGTGTCGTCTTAGCGACCCCTAATTTAATAACAAATGATCATTTTGACGGAAGTGAATCAATCAAAACTAACTTTAGCTGGAAAATAACATTATTCAAGAACCGCTATAAAGCCAAAACAATCTCTGTTACCTTAAATCAGGGGTCACCAAACTCGGTCCTGGAGGGCCGCTATCCTGCAGAGTTTAGCTCCAACCAGGTCCAACACACCTGCCTGAGAGTCTAGTATGCCTAATTAGACCTTGATTAGCTAGTTCAGGTGTGTTTAATTGGGGTTGGAGCAAAACTCAGCTCATCCACTATCCAGCAGGATAATCTTTGCTTCGTGACCGGATGCCCTTTGGTGCGGTCTCCGAAGCAAACAAAGAGCTGTTCTGAATTTCTAAATTGGGCAGAGCGCATACTTTTAAGGCCTGGACATGGCAGAGTGTAATTATTGCTTGTCTTCCGAAACGGTAAGAGCAGAGTAATGATAGGCACATAGCCATGTCTTGGTTTAAGAATGACTTTACAGTCATTAGGCCCAAACTCAAGGCAAGATGTGCTCATGGAGAGCGCTTCCAAGTCACCCACTCGCTTGAACCGATGCTAGTGTTAGCAGGAGGGCGGTCTTTATTAAAAGGGACCGTAGCTCAGCCAACATCAGCGACTCTAAGGGAGGTCCTTTGAGGGCCCCAAGGACCTTCGACAGGTCCCATGTTGGAATGGTAAGGGGATGAGGCAGGTTCAGCCCTTCTGGCCCCCTTCAGAAAATGAACAACGAGGTTGTTCCTGCCTAGAGACTGGCCAGCCACAGGAGCCTGGTATACTGTTATGGCTGCCACGTAGACTGAGTGTGGAAGGGGTGCGTCCCGTGTCAAACAGTTCCTGTAGAATTGACAGTACCACCAGCATGTCACAGGATGGCCAGGAAGCTGCTGCTAGCAGTTGCATCAACTCGGGGAGCTATGGCTGGTTCCGCCAGAGAGGGGCCAACAGAAGGACTGTCCTCCCTGATCCGTTTGATGACCTGAGGAGCAATGCAATATTCGTCTGTCCTTTGAGAAGAAGGCTGCCTACTCTGAACAACGCTGTGAGCTGCTGAATCGTCAGAACGCGCTCTAGGGTGAACCTGGCCTGCATCTGGGCCGAATTTGAGAACCGCTCTCAGAAAGGCAATTTGCTGGCTGGAAGACAGTGAGCTCTTGGCTAATTTGATCCTGAATCAAAGGCATTCCAAATGGCTGAGGAGCAAGGGTCTGTTAGTATTTAACTCTAGATCCGCTGCACTGCTATAGGCTTGTGCAGTTTCACTGCGTGATTTAATAAGGCTTCAATATTCATAGAAAAATACGTTTTTCCCCGTCGCATATTATAAATTTCACTGAAACTAAGTTTAGCATAGGTCCCTGGCATGGTAAGGCAAGGCAAGGCAAGGCAAGTTTATTTATATAGCACATTTCATACACAATGGTAATTCAAAGTGCTTTACATAGAAGAAATTAAAATAATCAAAAGAAATAAGAATAATTAAAACAGTTTAGAGTAAAAAATAAAAATAAAATAAAATAAAATACAGTGCAAACAGTCGGACGAACAGTGGCATAGTGCTCATTCAGTAAATTGCAATGTTAAACAGAAGTGTTTTGAGTCCTGGATTTGAATGTGGCTACTGTAGGAGCACACCTGATCTCTTCTGGAAGCTGGTTCCAGCTGCGGCTGGCATAATAGCTAAAAGCGGACTCTCCTTGCTTTGAGTGAACCCTTGGTATTTCTAGTTGATGTGATCCTAATGATCTGAGTGATCTGTTGGGTTTATATTCAGTGAGCATATCTGCAATGTATTGAGGTCCTAGGCCATTAAATGATTTATATACCAGTAATAATACTTTAAAATCAATCCTAAATGTGACTGGAAGCCAGTGTAAAGACCTGAGGACTGGTGTGATATGTTCATATTTTCTGGTTCTGCTCAGGATCCTGGCGGCAGCGTTCTGTACGAGCTGCAACTGTCTTATGGTCTTTTGGGAAGGCCAGTGAGGAGTCCATTACAATAATCCACCCTGCTGGTGATGAAAGCATGCACAAGTTTTTCTAAGTCCTGACTGGAAACAAAGCCTCTAATTCTTGCAATATTTTTTAGATGATAGTATGCCGATTTAGTTATTGCTTTGACATGACTACTAAAGCTAAGGTCTGGACTCTAGAGACACACCAAGATTCCTGACTTGATTTTTAGTTGTTTGACCTCTAGAGTGAAGGTATGCATTCACCTTGAGAACTTCATCTTTGTTTCCAAACGCAATGACTTCAGTTTTGTCTTGTTTAACTGAAGAAAGTTTTGGCACATCCAACTGTTGACTTCATCAATGCATTGGAACAGGGAGTCAATGGGGCTGTAATCGTTTGGTGATAGGGCTAAGTAGATCTGTGTGTCGTCTGCATAGCTTGGTAAGAGATTTGGTTCTTTCTCATTATTTGGCTCATTGTTTTTTTTTGGTAGTTTTTCTGCAATGTCGAAACATATTAGGTGTACTGGCTCATCTTACCCCACTCTCCCCTAAGCTAAGTTATTGTAGAAAGAATTACCAAAAAATGTTTTTCTTTAATTTATGTGAAATATTTTTTAAGCAATAATTACAAATCAATCCGGCATCCATCAAAAAGAAACTGTCGTGTCTCACTTAAAGATCCATTTGTGGGGGGGGGGGGGACACTGAACATATACATGAACTAATTGTTCACAATAAGATTATTTTGATTAATTTGGCTCTGATAAGAATTCCCATTTCATGTCGACATAAAGCAATTCACATAAAATTGGATCATCAACAATTTCCGAACCTTCTTTTATACAAACCATGTGTTGAAAAATGTGTGTGTGTGTGTGTGTGTGTGTGTGTGTGCTGTGTGTGTGTGTGTGTGTGTGTGTGTGTGTGTGTGTCATAAATAGTGCCACAAAATCTGGTTTCAGGCTTTCAAGGTTATTCTTTTCTGTCATGCAAAAAGATTGAAAAGGGTAAGATGCTTCTGGCGTTCCACGGTTTAATTTGAACGAGTGCAAAGCTCATAATGAAAACTGTAAAATCTGGAGATGACGACATTTACAATGTTACATGCATAAATTTAGTCAGACTTGTCTGTGCGCGCATAATTATACACAGTAATGAAACAATAAACACTATTTAAAAAAGGCATTCTGAAGGTAAAATATAGGACATTTTACCATAAAACAGAGCTGAAAGGCTGCGTCTCAAATCCAGTGAGCTGCCTAACTAGTAAACAGCATTTTGCGGGATAGCTGCACGTGCATCATCATTCTGGGCATGACTTCAGGCATTTTTTCAGCAAACTCGGACGCTTCTTATGATGCCTAAAATTATGTGTAGTTAGACAGCGCAGTAGATTTTGAAACAGTCGTAATGTGAGCTCGCGCTCGCCCCTTTTCCAAACTTACGCCGTCCAAAAAATATGATCCAAACTAAAGTTACACGGAATGTACAACTGTCACACATTGGTAAATGTTAACTCTACTTTTTAAAAGATGTAACCTACGTGTTCAAGACAAATCGTAGTCGCTTTTCTGAAATCTGTAATAAAAACTGTTAGGTGAAGGAACTCACCCCATTTGCACAGAAGTAAATCAGTGAATTTCGACCACTCCAGCTTTCTTTCCCAACTGATCCACGGAGGACAGGTTTCAGTTCGGTATGTCCTGTTTAAATGGCGACAACCAGACAGCAATGTAAGTGTCAAAACAGTTGTTGTGCTTTGTTTTTCTCCGTTATGGAGTGTTTTTGTGGAAATGGTGCTCTCCTTTGTCTAATGTCTCTGTTGGCTCTCGGTTTGTTGTCATCATAATCCAATTAGTTTATCTCCAACGGTCTGGCTATTTCCACGCGGTTGAAAAGCACGAAATAAGCGTGCACTTCTGATGGTATGTTTCGTAGAGTCCTCATGGTCAGATTTCAGAAGTAATCTGCACCTCCTGAACACTACAGCGTTCACTCATACCACTGACCTACCCCACTCCTTCATGCTAATGAAATCTGTTGCCCCCTGCTGGCCACAGGACGTAGGAGATAATGAACAGATATCTATCTATCTATCTATCTATCTATCTATCTATCTATCTATCTATCTATCTATCTATCTATCTATCTGTCTATCTGTCTATCTGTCTGTCTGTCTGTCTGTCTGTCAATACTGTCTGTCTGTCTTTCTGTCAATACTATCTGTCTGTCTGTCTATCTATCTATCTATCTGTCATCTCTCTGTCTGTCTATCTATCTATTTATCTGTATGCGTCTGTCTGTCTGTCTGTCTGACAATATCTATCTATCTATCTACTGTATCTATATATCTATTTGTCTGTCTGTCTGTCTGTCTGTCAATACTGTCTGTCTGTCTGTCTGTCAATACTATCTGTCAATACTGTCTATATGTCTGTCTATCATCTCTGTCTGTCTATATCTATTTATTTGTCTGTTTGTCTGTCAATACGATATGTCTGTCTGTCTGTCAATACGATCTGTCTGTCTGTCTATAAATTAAAATGCATATATTTGAAGTGTAACATTGGCTAAATTATCAAAAATGATAATTTAGTAAATGTTTCTTAAATTGATTTACACTCAAAGACAGTGGTTGCCAGTGTTGGGGGAAATGCATTACAAGTAACTTGAGTTACGTAATCAGATACTTTTTCAAGTAACTAGTAAAGTAACGCATTACTTTTAAAATTTACAACAAATATCTGAGTTACTTTTTCAAATAAGTAACGCAAGTTACTTTGTTTTCCCATTTATTGACTGACAGCTCTCCTGTCCTCATGTTGAGACAAATCAAGTGCAGAGAAAAAAATATTCAATATTCCTCAAAATTTATAAAATCAGTGAAATGCAGAATCAGAATACTATGGAAACCTCCAATAACTTAATATGTTAAATAAAACTACATTTTTATGCATTTAATCTCATTTTATTGACCAATGTACTTGCTTCTGACCTTCGATGATTCAGTTTAATAAGCAGAAATGACTTTAGATAGATAGAAAGGTTTGCTGGTGTGCTTTCCTCTACTGTACACATTTCCTTCAGCGCCTGAGGATTATTATTTCACTTTTGGTGTGAAAGGGTCTTTACATTTGCCTAAAAATAGAACTTTTGTGTTATAAAAAAACAAGTCAGCACAGGTGGGGGAAACGTAACGCATTACTTTTCTAAAAAAAGTAACTAAGTAATGCGATTAGTTACTTTTTAAGGGAGTAACGCAATATTGTAATGCATTACTTTTAAAAGTAACTTTCCCCAACACTGGTGGTTGCTAATATCAAGTGATGATAAGATAAAGTTATCATTGTACTACTACTAACAGAAAGCTTGCTCTTATGCTGTTTTGATCCATTTGTTGTGCACTATTTTATGTTAAATGCTTTATTTTATGTGCTTTTTTTATCTCACACTTGTACCTGTAAGCACTTTTACTTGGTTCTTTTCTAATCCTTATAGATTCTGAGGAGTTGGAGATCTTTGTTTCTGATTAATTCCTGTATGTCCTGAACAGTAAACCTAATCTTCCCTCATGAAGTGCAGCACATCACAGACACATCGCAAAACAGAGGTACTTTTGTGAAGACAGAGGGCAGCAGCACTTCACGTGTGTGTATCTGCAACAGGATGCTGTTCTAACTAAACACATTTGATATGAGCATTGTCCACACATTTCATATTCAGTCACCAACACGGTTGTCTCTCTCAAACAATTGATACAGATAATACAAAATAAAATAATTTATAAAAATGTGTAAAAAGTTTGAATACTAAACAATAATGGGATATTTAATACAGTACAAATCATTCTTTTCAGTTTTTATAGCTGACATTTTTTTTTGTTAAACACCTGATAACAGATTAAAATTGCAATAAATGTTTAACCCTTAACAAAATAATATTTGTAAATTTAATGTACCTGTATCAGATTTGGTCATCAGTATTATCCACTCACTGTTACTTAAAAAATGACAAAAAGTTAATTCAATAATCAACTTCTTACACCATGTAAGTAGATTCCATACAAATGTATCTTGGTTTTACAGTAGCAAACAATAACTGTAGTAACTATGGTTACTATGGTTGGAATGGAAACCCACAAGACCCTTGGTTTGTGATGTATGTCTATTACAGTTTTTTCTCCATTGGTTTGGCTCATTTCTTGAAACAGAAATTACATTCTCAAAACAACATGGACAAACCTCCAAACCACTTGGCAATTGTTCACAACAGAATTTAATTTCTCATTCATTTCATCAAATTGCAAATGTCTAAGTATGTCTCAGTACATCTTTGCAAACGATTAAAGGAACACTTCACCCATTTGCATTAGACTTTGTATCTTTAGAAACCCAGTCACATTTTCGAATGGTCATGGTTTATTCCCTTATTTTCCCCTGAGATGGGAGAAATAAGGATTTAAGTGTTCCACTTCCTGCTTTTTGCCGTCATAAAAAGCAGGAAGTCAAATTTTTTTGAATAAGGGTAAGACTCGGTAAGACTACAAACACTAGCTCATCATTTATCCAGTAGAAGGCGCTGTTCCGCATGTTTTCACACCGCCCATAGAGGGATCTCACTCCCAGAATGTACAAATAGTGTCAGCCATTCTTTATTTGGAAGCTAAGCTAACAGTTTCTTATTCTGTGGAGAAAGCTGAGTAGTAGCGGTGACCATCCTCTTTTTCCCGGACATGTCCGGCCGTCGAGATGGTCCAAAATGTCCGGGATTCGGCTTTTGCTTTCTGCAGTCGCATTCATAGTTTACATGCACACCTTTCGTTTTAATCTAACTGAATTCATTCCGATTGGTGAATCTGAATGTAGTGTTTACATGAACGCTAAACAAGTGATCGTTTGATGTGCGTTTTAACATTGCTAGGAAAATTCCCGCTCCTCTGTGAGAGACCGGTCCGTCTCACAGGCGCCGGCGCCACTCATCAGTCTTTCATCCCCATAAGCCAAAAATACATTTTCTGGCTTTTCTCAGTCTAGAAGGCTCCAAATTCAAAAATAATTTCACATTTCTTCTACATAAATGACCCATTTTAAATACACATTCATCTTTCCAGAGGTGAAGTGTTCCTTTAAAGGGGTCATGACATGAGAAAACCAAATTTGCCTTGATCTTTTGGTATATAAGAGGTCTTTGTACCATTAAAACGTCCTGCAAGTTTCATAGCTTAAGACGTCCTCCCCATTATAAACGAATCATTTATTAATCAAGCTCTAAATACAGCCTCGTTCTGGATCCATGGTAAGAAGTGACGTCACGGTACGAAGTGACGTACCAGCGTTTGCATATGACCGCCTCCAGCGCAAGACAGCTACGCTTTAAGGGCAAGACAACTACGCTCACTTCGTACCGTTGTCGCGCCCGCGCGCTGCGCGCCTCACAAGTGTTCAGTCGCCGGACAGCGAGTGGGTCTGTGTACCGGGAGATTACGACGCCGCAGATGTGCTGTTCCTGCTGTGGACAAACTACATCTTTGAATACGCTGCGAAAGATCCAGTCGGCAGGGAAAAATGGATGCACTTTATTTTTTTGCGGACGTCCCAGTCACGGCAGTGTTGTTTAAGCGTTTGTTCTGTACATTTGAAGGATGACTGTTTTGAGCTTTGCCAGAAAACTGTTGCTCAAAGATAAGTCGTGCCGACTATTCTGGGCTCAACAAACGACGACGCAAACTGTAAGTAATGTATTTAAAACTTTAAACAACTTTTTAAATACGCTGAAAGATCCAGTCGTCAGGGAAAAATGGATGCACTTTATTTTTTGCGGACGTCCCAGTCACGGCAGTGTTCTATACATTTAAGGATGACTGTTTTGAGGAAAAAATCCCAATATGATGCTTGGCTTTGCCAGAAAACTGTTGCTCAAAGATAAGTCTGTGCCGACTATTCTGGGCTCAACAACGACGACGCAAAAACTTACTTTTTACCATGGCTAATATAACACATCATTGTATAAGAGAATCTTGAAAATATGTCGCCTTTTCTAGTAGGCCTACATGTGATAGAAAATTAAAAATGTTGCCTTTATCAATGCTGCATCTTCAAAGATGGCCTGTCTGTGCATGCATTTTTGTCCGTGGTACACCCTATCATTTCATTGGAATTAGTTAAATAATGTTAAACTGTTAGCAAATGAAGCTATAGGATAATTATGCAACAATAATCCGTTTTCAAGTGTCTCGGGTTAATTTTTTTTTATTAATTCAAAATAGTTTCACTTTCCATGTGGACACGGGCTGATCCAGTCTTCGTTGTTGTGGTGATGGGTTCATTTTCCTCTGATTCTCATCTGATTCCGGCTCAAACATAATAAGGTTTTATCATTGCATCAACCCGCTATTAAACAGTTACGCCGAATCCGCAAATGTTCTGGCTGGGGGAGTTAATAATTGATGCATAGGCACTGACGTTAGCCAATCATAACAGTGGGCGTTAACACTGAACTCTTAAAGGGGAAACACCCCCAAAAAGCCTGTTTGAATCAGAGGATGAGAAACAGGGTGGGAAAAGGTCATAAATCACTACATTTTAAAAAAAAATTTGTAAAAAAAACTATAGTAATACTATAATTGCACCTAAGGGAACATAATAATAAAATAAAAAAAAACCATGTCATGACCCCTTTAAGTAGCTACAGGTAGCCTACATTTAGCACAATTTCCACGTGAATAGATCTTGTTGATCTGAACTGATTGCTGATTCTCAGTCTCAGTGGTTGTTCGCTCTAAAACGTGTCAGCGTCATTTCATTGTACAAGTCATCACATGCACAATAGTCTTTCAATTGTCAAAATTAGTCAAAAAACATAATAGCATGAATACCATATATGATTCACTTGGAACATTTGATACATTTATGACAGCAATTGGCAGTCAGGTGAAACTAGAACTTGACTAACGAAGGAGGAGTTTCACACATCTCAGATGACCAATCAAACAGTGGCTGGGTCCCAATTCGCCTACATATACTACGACCTAAAAG
>JARPMJ010006173.1:0-55100 GCA_033366665.1 Phoxinus dragarum
TTAAGACATTTTAAGACCATAAAGATTTAAATTTAAGACCTACATGACGCATTAACCAGCAAATAACAAATACAATTAGCATCAATATGCACTTTTTGTTTACATAAACATTAAAATAATAACGTAAAAAATGATGGCTAGATTTTAAAAGAGTGTCTTGCAACATGTTATTTACTAACATGTACAAGTTCAAATAAAGTTTTGACAAAAAAAGGTTTTATAAAAAGATAAACCTCACGTATTTCAGCCTTTAAATAATTTTTTATAGAATTAATGTGTCAAAAAAAAAAGATAAATTACTGACATTTACAATGCAGATTAGCTTATCTTTTATTATTAATAGTAAGATTTGGTCTGATTTTCCCGTTGCGTCTGTCGTTGCTATGCAACCATGCACTGCGCTCTCCACACCGACAAAGAAGTAGTAGCTAGCTAATGATTCCCACTGATAAACGCTTGCTGTAGCCATTATATATTGACGGAGAAGAGAAAGACACCTGTAGTGTTTGGGTGCACGGCACCCCCATCCTTCATGTTGACTGCGCTTTCAATGTTGTTACGGAAAGGGTGAAGCGGATTGGTTGGTTCTTGTCACACGACCTGCGGTGCGCTTGCAGAATTCTGAAAAGTTGAGCTTTTTTTTTATCTCACTCCGCCTTGAAAAAACGGCCGCATTGCTTCTAATATGAGTGCGCTTGCCGCGCGCCTAAATTTGAAATAACGAACTTGAGCGCGCAAAAGACGCAATATGTGAACGGCCTCTTGGCGAGCTACCGCCAATCAGGGCACGAGCTGCTGGAGCTCGCGAGCGCCGTGTCGGAGACCCCTGTAGAGCTCCGCTGTGTAGGCTACGACTCGATACTTTTTTGCTACTTTGTAATAACTTTGTGTGGCCAGCATTTCAGGAAATGAACGAGGGTAAAACCTTTTTAAGACCTGACTAAATAAAATGTAAGACCTCGGATGAAAATCTGGCCGTTTTTAAGAGGTTTTAAGGCCTTAAATTTAAAGTTCAGAATTTAAGACTTTTTAAGACCCGCGGGAACCCTGTGAGATGACATTCACTTTAAGTGCATTAACTCTTGAAACAATTGTTATTATATAAAACCTAATTTCCTTATTGCACAACAAGACTGGTACATAGAGGACCGTCACACATGCGAGGAAAGTTAGTTTACAGTAGTGCGTTAAACTGAGTAAGTGTATCAGTGACCTGAGAACACACAGCGTAATGAACACACAACAGCAAACTGGCATTCAGAAACACTTCTCCTCACACATCTGCATATCGATCATCAAACACCAGACGCTCTTGACCTGAGCGCTTGCTTTTGACAGTGTACACACGCTCAGCTAACTTTATTCGACAGCCCTAGCCTATATACAACGTGTGTGTGTGTGTGTGTGTGTGTGTGTCGTCACCTGTGCTCCATGATTTTGGCTTTTGAAACCTCCTTCCAGAACTGGGATAACTCTGGGACTCCGGTGCCGCTCTCCGTTTCTGCGGCCATGACCAGGAACCGGTCCTGAGGAGACGCCTGGAAGCCTGACACACACACACACACACACACACACACACACACACACACACACACACTTAGTCTTATAGGGGCTGTCGCGCCGGGTGTTCCCGAGAGCTGATGTTCCTCAGGAAGGTTCTCCTGGTGGCGTTCGCAGCGCTAGCAGGAACTCTGAGTGACGCGAGACTCGCTCGCTGAGACTTTTATTGTGACGGCGCTGAGAACGCCTGAACTCACAGCGCTCACATGCTCCTGTTCATTAGTGTACGGTCTGTCTAACGCTCCTGACTAATGCGGTATTATACAGAACTACTACACACATGAAGTAGAGCGTGATGAAGAGTTATTAGCGTGTGTGTGATGTGTGTGATGTCCAGTGTTGCTGAGCAGAAACACATCATCATGTTCCTCTCGTCCCTCACAGTTGTGTTGGGTTTCTCCTCAGGGTGAAGATTAAGAGCTTCATCTATCTCTGTTCACATGTGTGTAGAGTTAGTTTCTGGAGTAAATATATAGCCTATAATCTGTGTGCTTTTAATAATGGCGTGTGCTGGTGTTTCACGAGCGTTCGGCCAATCAGAGAACACTACCGTCACTGTAGTTCCTGTAGCGCTGGCTTACACCGACTCTGAAGTAGGAGTAAATTAGTTCCTCCAAAAGAGTTCCTAGTTCCTGCGGTGCGAACAAACACAGGAAAGGCTTGAGGCTCATGATGAGCGGTTTACCTCCGTGAAGAGAAACCACGATGTCCACACTGGATCCGGGCTCACAGCTGCTGTTACTGGGCTTTACTCGGTACTTCTCTGGAGCCGTGGTCCGTACCTGCGCACACACACACACGCACACACACACACACGCACACACACACACACACACACGCACACACACACACACACACACGCACACACACACACACACACACACACACACACACACACACACACACACACACACACACACGCACACACACACACACACCACAAATGAGACCCAATAAAGGGAACTGGGAGTAGAACAGTGTAGAGCGACCGATCCCGTGATCAGCAGATAGTCGAGTCACTAGCGCTTTTACCATCGGGGGCTTTCGCGCCGGAGGAACCTTTTCATGTTTCTAGAACTATTGGCGGAAGTTCCCCGGTTTTTGCCGTGTTTGTTCGCACCGCGGGGACGATTTTAGTTCTAGGAACTCTTTTGGAGGAACTAATTTACTCCTACATCAGAGTCGGTGTAACACCGTGTCATAACAAGACGCGATGCGATAAGATTTCAGAGACAAATCATTTGTCTGTCCACACTACACGCGACTGTGAGATGCGTCACAATCAATCAAAACCCACAGCCAATCAGAACAGCGTGTGGGCGGAGTCTCGCGGCGAGTGCACAGCCAATCAGAACAGCGTGTGGGCGGAGTCTCGCGACAAGTGCACAGCCAATCAGAACAGAATGGGCGGAGTCTCAAACCACAGCCAATCAGAACAGTATGTGGGCGGAGTCTCGCGTCAAGTGCACAGCCAATCAGAACAGTGTATGGGCGGAGTCTCGCGGCGAGTGCACAGCCAATCAGAACAGTATGGGCGGAGTCTCAAAACACAGCCAATCAGAACAGCGTGTGGGCGGAGTCTCGCGGCGAGTGCACAGCCAATCAGAACAGTATGGGCGGAGTCTCAAACCACAGCCAATCAGAACAGCATGTGGGCGGAGTCTCGCGTCAAGTGCACAGCCAATCAGAACAGTGTATGGGCGGAGTCTCAAACCACAGCCAATCAGAACAGCGTGTGGGCGGAGTCTCGTGACAAGTGCACAGACAATCAGAACAGTGTATGGGCGGGGTCTCAAACCACAGCCAATCAGAACAGCATGTGGGCGGAGTCTCGCGACAAGTGCACAGCCAATCAGAACAGTGTATGCGGAGTCTCAAACCACAGCCAATCAGAACAGCATGTGGGCGGAGTCTCGCGACAAGTGCACAGCCAATCAGAACAGTGTATGCGGAGTCTCAAACCACAGCCAATCAGAACAGCGTGTGGGCGGAGTGTCGCGGCGAGTGCACAGCCAATCAGAACAGCGTGTGGGCGGAGTGTCGCGGCGAGTGCACAGCCAATCAGAACAGCGTGTGGGCGGAGTGTCGCGGCGAGTGCACAGCCAATCAGAACAGCGTGTGGGCGGAGTCTCGCGGCGAGTGCGCGGCACCAGAGATTAATCATGACGGCACTCGCAAGAAATGGATAAGTAGGCAAGATAATCAAATTCACAAATATTACACCGTTTAAACATTAACACACAGTCTACTGAGTTACTAAAGCAATCTTTGTTAAAGATTACACTTGTTTGTTCACAGTTTGAACGTTCGTGTTTCCATGTGTTTAATTTCAAGATCTGAGGTGAATTATCCAGTGTTGCTTTTACAGCTCAAAGCTGGAGCACTAAATGATATTCACAGTCACATGACACAATTTTAACATTAAATAAAGCACATAACCAGCGCCTGAGATTATCAGTGCCACACTTTGTGTTTGTTGTTCCCCCGCGACGCCGCAGAAAAATAGAAACCGTTTCTACAATAGAATCGTCGCGTGTCGCCGTCGCGGCTGGCTAGCACAAAAACTCTGATCAACACGGAAAAGAGGCTTTTATCACGCGGCGCGTGTAGTTAGGACACGGTGTATGAAACTTTTAATGTGTTCTGGACGTTTATTTGCACGACAACAGTGTTTGGTCGAGAACGCAAACTTTGAAATGGGATCCAAGGTGCAAATTTTGAAAAATTTGAAAAATAATCTCTGTGTAAACTTCAAAAACTTGAGTCTGTGAAAACAGTGATGCCGTTCTTTCTTCTAAGAGTGTGTTTTTAACCATTTTAAGTATAATATTTATGATTTTGATTGTGTTTATCCAATTGGTTGAAGTGAGACTCCACCCACACGCTCTTCTGATTGGCTGTGATTCATGATTTATTTTGTCGCTTCTGTTGTGGACAGACTAAATGCTAATCGCTAATCGCGTCTGGTCGGGATACGCTTTAGCAGTGATAATGGAGTCTCACCTTAAAGGCCACGTGGTTTTTGGTGACGTTGTTGAGGACGATCAAACACCTCTTCTCGGACTCTTTAGCACCGAAGCTGAGCTCCTCTGCTGGACTGGAGGAACACACACACACACACACGCACATTATTAACTTCTGATTTCAAAGATGTATTAGTGAATGTTTACATTTAAAATTAACTATGATTAATACATGCTGTACAAGTATTGTTCAGTTCTAGTTCAACTAATGCTAACAAATTAAACCTTATAGTAAAATGTTATCATTTTCATTTATTTGCACCAATATAAGTAAAAAAACACAATAATTACCTACAGATATTATATGAAAAATTACACACTTTGGTGAACACTGAGAGATAATGTAAATGAATCATTGTACCAAAGTTTTGAATTGATTCACTGAATCGTGTAAATAAATCATTGTACCAAAGTTTTGAATTGATTCACTGAATCGTGCAAATGAATCATTGTACCAAAGTTTTGAATTGATTCACTGAATCGTGTAAATGAATCATTGTACCAAAGTTTTGAATTGATTCACTGAATCGTGCAAATGAATCATTGTACCAAAGTTTTGAATTGATTCACTGAATCGTGTAAATTAATCATTGTACCAAAGTTTTGAATTGATTCACTGAATCGTGTAAATGAATCATCACACATATTCAGTAAATATTCAATATCAATCTCACCCATCCCTAGTATTCACATTTAATATTTATCTGATATGAATAATGTTCTAATTGAACATTACTATAATATGAAATCAGAAAACCTATGAAATTTGCATAATTTTTAACTTTTTAACAAAATTTCCTAAGAAGAGGTTCAGTTTCATACACAATCCACAACTTCTTTAACTTGTAAACAAACACAATTTATTGTAAACTAACTCAGTAGTTCAATTTATTAGAAGTTTGGAGATGATTTAAGAGTCTCAATAATAAAAAAATTTTTTTAAGTTAAGTTTGATTCATTTCTGTGACTCAGTTCAAACTCTCGGCCTCAACGAACTGATTCACAACTCTGATTCATCGTTATTTTAGAAATGTTCACTAAAGTCTCCATGTGTCATTTTTCATATATTGTAAATATTTAGTGATTAATATTCAGCTGAGACACTTCAGATGCGCACTGTTCATCATGACGACGATATATCGGCCACCATATCGGTATCGGTTCATTTTTGAATGTTATCGGCTCGATAAGAAAATTTGTCTA
Source organism: Phoxinus dragarum (assembly GCA_033366665.1). NCBI lineage: Eukaryota > Metazoa > Chordata > Actinopteri > Cypriniformes > Leuciscidae > Phoxinus > Phoxinus dragarum. The sequence continues at coordinate 5,787 of JARPMJ010006173.1, forward strand.
ATATATTGAAGTTGATAAATAATGTATTAATTTCTTCAGCTGAGACACTTCAGATGCGCACTGTTCATCATGATGATTTTGAATTGCTTGAAATATGATTAGTGAAAAATGTATATACAGGTGAAACTGGAAAAATGAGAATATGGTGCAAAAGTTCATTTATTTCAGTAATTCAACTTAAAAGGTGAAACTAATATATTATATAGACTCAAAGTGAGATATTTCAAGCCTTAATTTGTTATAATTTTGATGATTATGGCTTACAGCTTATGAAAACCTTTTTGAATTTGGGGTTTTCATAAGCTGTAAGCCATAATTCATCACAATAATAATAAATAAAGGCTTGAAATATCTCACTTTGCATGTAATGAGTCTATATAATATATTAGTTTCACCTTTTAAGTTGAATTACTGAAATAAATTAACTTTTGCACCATATTATCATTTTTATCTGTCATATCGGCTACATAATATTATAATGAGAACATCATAATTGTGTGTTTGGGACATGGCTTTTACTGGTGAGACTTTTGTTTTTGTAATCAGGCTCTCAAAAATTATATAAAAATTTGGATTTAGATTTATCGGCCGATATATCGGTTATCGGCTTTTTTAATATAAAAAATTATCGATTATCGGTATCGGACAAAATCCTCATATCGGTGCATTCCTATAAATATTGCAGTTCATAACTATGAATTATGATATTGGTGCATATAAATGAAGATGATTAATATGATGTCTGGATTAGTCGAGTGTGACCGTATCATTGGCGACCTTGAGTGCCCAGAAAGGCGCCAAATAAATAAAATGTATTATTATTATTATTATAGTATTCGTACCTGATGTGGAGTAATGTGCCCTTGAACGTGGTTGTGGGTTTTCTAGCCCCTCTCAGGCGTCCAGGTTCTCCTCTGTCCAGATCATCTGACTTCTGACCGTCTTCAATGAAGTTCACCTGGAGACACAGAGCATGACGACATTTTGTTTTTTAGACTGTGATAATAATGGAAATTACATCAGGGCCGATTTTGGGCGCATGAATGTGTTCAAATGCATAAAAAATCAACTTTTAAAATATTTTACAATCAAGAAATGATACAAAAGGAAGACATTGAAAGAGAGGGTTACAATAATATATATATATTATTATTTTTTTAATTGATAAAATAAATATGCTTTTAATTTTTAATGAAAGTTATGGCAACAAAGTTGTGCATGTCGCAACTTTATACAAATGAACAGTTATGCAACAAGTAAATACCCATGAGATCAATGATCAATGCATCACAAAAGTCAAATGTTATGCTTATTTAAATGGTTTTATGATTTTATATTATGGTATGCGTTATTTATTTTATCTGGAAATTAATGTGTCATACATGCTGTTGATCTTAAATCTATAATTTGAGTAGCAACATTTATGCAATTAATGACAGAAAAGTACAGTGGCGTCCGTCTTCACCCTGCATTCAAATATTATTAAAGATTTTGTAATCATATTGCGTAGTTATGTTTGGAGTCGATTGTTTTATTAGTGATAACGCAATTAAATTTGGCACATGCAAAAATAAGAGAGAACCAACCAAATATTAATAACTTATTATGAAGTCAATGTTTGCTTTTTCCTGTCAGCTTTTAGTTTTTTCTGTGCTTTTTTTTTTTGCATAGTAAAATTAAGCAAAATTTATCATTTTTAATGAGTTATGGCGAGCAAATGAGATGCAACAGAGTTGAGCAAACACAACTCTACACAAATTAGCAGCAAACACAATGTGATTCCCAATAGGATCAATGGCATCAGCTACACAAAGCTGAAATCAGAACAAAGGGCCAATGTGAACACGAGCCCTCATGTCATGTGACTTCACACACACACACACACACACACACACACACACCACTTTAACCCTTGCAGGACCTTTCCTCCACTTCAGTCTCGAGCCGAACACACACACACACACACACGTGGGAGAAGTGAAAACGGCTGAACACACACACACACACACGTGGGAGAAGTGAAAACGGCTGAACACACACTCTCTTTGTACTCGTGCTGCAGAAGTGTGTGTGAAACAAAGTTGAAGCGAAACTTGGCGTGACCGAACCACACATGCAGTGTGTCGGGGGTTAAAGGGTCAAAGTTCATCGATTAAACAGGCAGGTTTGATTTGAAATGTCCTGGACTTTATTCAGTGTTTGATTGAAAATGTAAAAAAATTAAACAGCTGAACTAGATTACATGAAATGTTTTTCACACAAGATTACATTTTACAGTCAATCAATCATCATTTTATTGGTAATTTATTACAATAAGCTCCCAATCGTTAGTTAAAACAATCAAGCTGATCATAGTTAGTTCATGTCAGGTCAGATCCATTAAACAATATTAACAGATACAACTTTTGATTTTAATAAAATATTGAATATGTACTGTTTATTGCTAGTTCATGTGAACCTAAAGTGTAAAGTGTTACCAGTTAATTGATCATTAGTGATGATTATATTATATATTATATATATCCATATTGGGCAAACACTCATTATTGAATCACAGTATCGATCAGAGAAATCATTTATAATAAGAACAAACATTTTCTAAATAAAAAGACTTCATAAGGTTGTTAAAATACTGGAGATCTAATATATGAAATGTGTAAAACTGTGGAAAAGTGACTTCAGCTTCAGTTTGATGGAGTGTTAGTGCAAAACTGAAATGATTAGTGTGTCTATAATAATAACAATAACTGGAGATTGAGTGTTAGAAATGGTGAATGATGAGATACAGTGATGAAGAAGGCAATCACATGACCGTGGTGTACAGCAGTTCCTGTAAGCTCTCAGGGCTCGAACACACTCGTTACGTGCGGCCAATCGCGTCGCGTCAGCTGCGTTTCTGAAAGTGTGTTCACAAAAACCCCGAGTTTTTCCCTTTACGGCCTTGGAATCAATTGTTCACTGTTTTTTTGACCGTCAGACTCAGGAAAATTTAACTATAATTGTGTTTGAGGAGCCAGAATTAACCAGCATTCATTGGTTTTTACTGTATTCTATGTTTTTAAGCATTATTTATCAAAACAAATCTTTGCTCTGAGTATCTTTAACTACATGCGTTCATATGAAGAATCGGTAACTACACTGATTTAAGTCTTCGAGTCTTAAAGCGATCGTTCACTTTAAATAAAAATACAGATGTTTTGAAGAAATTTGGGGTCCAAACAACACCTCAATTATGTTTTTAAAATATTTATAATATAATAATCTTTTGTGTTCCACAGATGAAAGAAAGTAGCAGTTAATCGAAACATTCATTCAAGAGATTCGTTCAAAAACACTGATTCATCCAGTAATGAGAAAAGGATTTGAGTGAGTCATTGAATCATTCATTCAAGAGATTCGTTCAAAAACCCTGATTAATCCAGTAATGAAACCAGTATTTGAGTGAGTCATTGAATCATTCATTCAAGAGATTCGTTCAAAAACCCTGATTCATCCAGTAATGAGAAAAGGATTTGAGTGAGTCATTGAATCATTCATTCAAGAGATTTGTTCAAAAACCCTGATTCATCCAGTAATGAAACCAGTATTTGAGTGAGTCATTGAATCATTCATTCAAGAGATTCGTTCAAAAACCCTGATTCATCCAGTAATGAAACCAGTATTTGAGTGAGTCATTGAATCATTCATTCAAGAGATTCGTTCAAAAACACTGATTCATCCGGTAATGAAACAAGTGAAGTCTTCATGAGTGAGTCATTGAATCATTCATTCAAGAGATTCGTTCAAAAACCCTGATGATTCATCCAGTAATGAAACAAGTGAAGTCTTCATGAGTGAGTCATTGAATCATTCATTCAAATTAATTTGTAAAATGACTGCAGTAATTAACATTTTTATCAGAACCTCTAGTAAATTACATGTTATTTTGTTTAGTTGTCTGTTCAGAATCATGTGAGAATCACAATCAATTTGAAACCATTTGAAAATCCTGATTCTCACTTTATCCAGGATCGTGCAGGATCTCTTTTTTACACATTTAATTAAGACTCGCATCTCAGATAAAACCGTTTCATTTGCTGACGTTGTTTCGTAATTGACTAATTTTGCAGGATATTTTCGCAGTAGAAATAAAGCTGACTTGATGTGTAGATTCAGAAACGCAGATGCTCAAGAACCGGTTCTCGATCTCCGACGACAGCAAACTTCAGTGTGTTTGAGCCCTCATGAGTTTAACATCATAACACAAAAATAAAAATGTAAAACTGCAACAAAAAACAACTTAAGTTAGCTTTAAATTGATCAAGCTGCATAAACCCCGTAACCAGACGGTAGTTTGTTAGAGAGAGATCAATGGGAGTGATTATAATCATGAGCAATGCCACTGAATGCTTGGAACATGAGAAACGGGAGCGCTGAGCGAACACGAGCGTCCGGTGCGCTGTTGAAATGGGATGGACGGATGAATCTGGAGTGGCTCTGGAAACTTCAGGCACTTGAGGGTGTAGACACATCTGCAATGTCTTACCAGTCCTTGTTTTAGACACACAGACAGAGAGGGACATCAGAAAAACATGCTCGAGCACACCGGAGCGCATTGGAGAATCCTCGCAATTCTCATGGAAAAAAAAGAGTTAAAAGCCGGGAATCAAATCAAACATGAACCTTTGATCTGGAGCAGAATATAATGTTAGGAAACTTGCAGTCAAGAATCAGTTGCTCTGTGGAGAATGACTGGGATTGTACATCTCGATTACAGCTGCACGATAATAGGAAAAAAAAACTGACTTTGCGAAATGAAAAATACAGGAATGATGACTTGGATATTTCTATTTGAAAATAATGAATAATTCTAGAATGAATGGGGTGATTTTATGGAAGCTTGTTTCTGCCACAGAATAAAACATTTTAAAATATAATTGCGACTTCGTAATGACTTTATATCACGCAATTCTGACTTTATATCACGCAATTCTGACTTTATATCACGCAATTGCGACTTTATATATCACGCAATTGCGACTTTATATATCACGCAATTGCGACTTTATATATCACGCAATTGCGACTTTATATATCACGCAATTGCGACTATATCACGCAATGGCGACTTTATATCACGCAATTGCGACTTTATATCACGCAATTGCGACTTTATATCATGCACTTCTGACTATCACGCAATTGCGACTTTATATCACGCAATTCTGACTATCACGCAATTCTGACTTTATATCACGCAATTCTGATTTTAAAACATGCTATTTCGACTTTACATCACGCAATTCTGACTATCACGCAATATTGACCTTATAACACGCAATTCTGACTTTATATCACGCAATTCTGACTATCACGCAATTCTGACTTTATATCACGCAATTGCGACTATCACGCAATTCTGACTCACGCAATTCTGACTTTATATCACGCAATTGCGACTATCACGCAATTCTGACTATCACACAATTCTGACTTTATATCATGCAATTGCGACTTTATATCACGCAATTGCGACTTTATATCACGCAATTGCGACTATCACGCAATTCTGACTTTATATCACGCAATTCTGACTATCACGCAGTTCTGACTTTATATCACGCAATTGCGACTTTATATCACGCAATTCTGACTATCACGCAATTCTGACTATCACGCAGTTCTGACTTTATATATCACGCAATTGCGACTTTCTATATCACGCAATTGCGACTTTATATATCACGCAATTGCAACTTTATATCACGCAATTGCGACTATATCACGCAATTGCGACTTTATATCACGCAATTCTGATTTTAAAACATGCTATTTCGACTTTATATCACGCAATTCTGACTATCACGCAATTTTGACTTTATAACACACAATTCTGACTTTATAACACACAATTCTGACTTTATATATCACGCAATTGCGACTTTATATATCACGCAATTGCGACTTTATATATCACGCAATTGCGACTTTATATATCACGCAATTGCGACTTTATATATCACGCAATTGCGACTTTATATCACGCAATTCTGATTTTAAAACATGCTATTTCGACTTTATATCACGCAATTCTGACTATCACGCAATTTTGACTTTATAACACACAATTCTGACTTTATAACACACAATTCTGACTTTATATATCACGCAATTGCGACTTTATATATCACGCAATTGCGACTTTATATATCACGCAATTGCGACTTTATATCATGCACTTCTGACTATCACGCAATTGCGACTTTATATCACGCAATTCTGACTATCACGCAATTCTGATTTTAAAACATGCTATTTCGACTTTATATCACGCAATTCTGACTATCACGCAATATTGACCTTATAACACGCAATTCTGACTTTATAACACACAATTCTGACTTTATATCACGCAATTGCAACTTTATATCACGCAATTGCGACTATCACACAATTCTGACTTTATATCACGCAATTCTGACTTTATATCACGCAATTCTGACTTTATATCACGCAATTCTGACTTTATAACACACAATTCTGACTTTATATCACGCAATTGCAACTTTATATCACGCAATTGCAACTTTATATCACGCAATTGCGACTATCACGCAATTCGGACTTTATATCACGCAATTCTGACTTTATATCACGCAATTCTGACTTTATATCACGCAATTGCGACTATCACGCAATTCTGACTATCACGCAATTCTGACTATCACGCAATTCTGACTTTATATCACGCAATTCTGACTTTATATCACGCAATTGCGACTTTATATCACGGAATTGCGACTTTATATCACGCAATTCTGACTATCACGCAGTTCTGACTTTATATCATGCAATTGCGACTATCACGCAATTCTGACTTTATATCACGCAATTCTGACTATCACGCAGTTCTGACTTTATATCACGCAATTGCGACTTTATATCACGCAATTACGACTATCACGCAATTCTGACTATCACGCAGTTCTGACTTTATATATCACGCAATTGCGACTTTCTATATCACGCAATTGCGACTTTATATATCACGCAATTGCAACTTTATATCACGCAATTGCGACTATATCACGCAATTGCGACTTTATATCACGCAATTCTGATTTTAAAACATGCTATTTCGACTTTATATCACGCAATTCTGACTATCACGCAATTTTGACTTTATAACACACAATTCTGACTTTATAACACACAATTCTGACTTTATATCACGCAATTGCAACTTTATATCACGCAATTGCAACTTTATACCACGCAATTGCGACTATCACGCAATTCTGACTTTATATCACGCAATTACGACTATCACGCAATTCTGACTATCACGCAGTTCTGACTTTATATCACGCAATTCTGACTTTATATCACGCAATTGACCGTTCGCAAAAGTCACGCCCCTTAGTTATTGTTACTACGCCCGTCAAACAATTGAGAACCATAGCCATGGCTGGGTTGAGCTACATACATTAAGTGATTGGTTTTAGAGTAATGCAGCAGACATATCCTCCAGGGCACGACAGAAAGTATAGACATAATAGCGCACGGGATCACATGCACTAAACAGTTTTGTAAAATTATTTATCAATCATTTTTATTTGATCATATATCATTTTACAGAACTGTTTTGCGCATGTGCTCCCGCGCGCGCTATTTCAGTCACAACACTGCAATCAGAGGACGTGCTGAAAACATCAACTCTCGATGCGGTTATCTTCATTCATAACTCAGCCGACTGAGAAGGATATATTTGTGTAAATAGTTGTGCAACTGCGCGACCTTTGTTTTAAAGTTTAATGCTTGAGTTCCAGAGGAATTTGTGACTGTGTACCTGTTCAACCACATCAAAGTTTCGTAATTAGTAAGTCCGTGCCTTTTCTCTTTTTTTCCCTCTTGTTTGCTGACTGATGAGGGGCCGCAGTGCCGTAGTGAAACGGTGTTTGTACATGTAACGTTAGCCTATTTTTTTATAATAGTTGCAAGCAATCATAAAATACAGCAAGTTTTAAGCCCGTGCAGACCTCACTGCCATAGGCGCATCGTTGCACTATCTTGCTGAAATCGGAATGTTTGACGGAGGTCCTTCTCCTTAGTTACAGTTGCTGAGCTAGGATTGGACGAGAACCGTTCGAGGGCGGGGTTTTGCGAACGGTCAATTCTGACTTTATATCACGCAATTCTGACTTTATATCACGCAATTCTGACTTTATATGGACCAAACCATTCTGCCACAATCTGAAACCGCTAGCACATATATTTACCTGGATTTGACAATCGCACAAAGCCATATCGCAATATACATTTTTCCCAATATATCGTGCAGCCTTATGGCCTGTTCACACCAAGGACGATAACCATAAAGATATAGTTCTAAACAATAACGGCACAGAGAAACGATATCGTTGGAATAATTTTCAGAAATATTTTTTCCAGCTGATGAACGATAAAAACATTGACAGCCAATCAGAATCCATCCTGCTTTAAAGAGCTTGAGCCTTTACAGAATAAACAGAACAACATCGTGATTCGTGAGCCGCTAATATAGTTATTGTATCGCTCTTGGTGTGAACGGGCCTTTACACTTGAACATGAGTGAAGATCTCAATCACAAACCAATCATCTGAACCTGTGAGCTCATGCTGAGAGTTTGAGAGTCACATGATGAATCTGCAGTGATCAAGGAGATGTTTGAGCGCATTAGCCGTCGCTATCATAATTAGCATGTTCATGTGACGTCAATCAACACGTCTGCTAACAGAACAGAAGAACTGATCAGATCAGAGTGATGACGACGGATAATGCATCGGGTTAGTATCGTAAACCTAAAGCCATTTAAAAATGTGTTCATTTAAATAAAGCTGAAATTAAATTGAATAAAATATAAATAGTTGAAAAACTTACATTTAAAAAAAAAAAAAAAAAAATGTTGAGAATAATCTTACATCAGTTTAAGTTAAAGTGCTAAAATTATTAACTGAAAAAAAAAATAATAATTCCAATAAATTAAACCTAAATAAAAAAATTTGCCCTGGAAATAAACTGATGTTTAAGTACTAAAATTATTAACTTGAAATAAATAAACTAATACTAAACTAAAACATAAAAATATATATATTTTTAAAAACTAATAAAATGACAAAAGCACATTAAGAAAACCACAAAAATTAACTCTTTCCCACCAACGTGTAAAAAAAAAAAAAAACGTTTTGCTTTTTGACAAAAAATCTAAATGTTTTATTCCAGCTTCATGCATACATTTTTTTTATCAACACTTGAGCGTGTGAATCAGCTGCAATATTTCTTCTAAGTTAAAAACAAGATGTTTTGATGATTTGTTTGTGTCGTTAAAAACTTTTATGTTTTAGTAAAAAAATATAAATGTGTAAATACTGCTATTTATCATTGAACATTGTCCAAATGCTGAAAAACATCACAAATTGTATTATTGTTTGTATTATAAATATTGTCCAGCCCTAGTCAGGAGTCGCTTCTCCTGATATTGATCTGATCACATGTGATGATCATCTCACTGCCAGGTCTCGGCCGCGTCACTAAAGCATTAGCATTAGCATGCTCTGATTTCCACTCGCAGATGTTGTGATGAGTTTGATTTAGAAGCAAACGCATGCGTTATTGCATGATTTCATCCACAGTAAGAGAAGAAAGCACAGAAGCTCAAAAAGTAAGAAGATAATCACTGTTAGCAACCGCTGTAAATCCGGCAGAGGAGTTAAGGACATGTCCGGGCCACATTTCAGAATCAAAAGAAAGAAAATCATATTTTGCATAAATTACACTTAACACTTTACAATAAGGTCTATTTTTTTAATATGGACTAACTATGAGCAATATAGTTTACAGCATTTATTAATGTTGCATTAATTAATAACTGCATTAAGTAATGTTAACAGAAACTACTTTTGATTTTAATAATGTATTAGTAAATGTAGAACACAAACTAAGATTAATAAATGCTGTAGAAGTATTGTTTATCGTTAGTTCATGTTAACAAACCGCATTGTAAAGTTTCACAGGAAAATTAAGTTAATATTTTGTGCACTTTTTTTTTTAACCACGATCCAAAAATGTGCTTATGCAAAAAAAAAAATGTTTGCAAAAATATAATTTCATATCATCAAAATATTTGTTTTGCACTTTTTTGCCTAATTCCAAAAATGCAAAATGCATTGCAAAATAATCTTGTAAAACATAATTTCTTTGGATTGTGGGGGAAATGTGCCCTGGACGTGAGGAAGCGAGGTGTACCTTCTTCGGTCTGATGGATTGCTCCGCGTTGAAACTGGACTCGAGAGTTTCTTTGGAGTCGGACTCTAAGTCCTTGATGTCACTCTCATCCTCGCTGACGATTGGTCCGTTTTCACAGATTGGAGACTGGAAGTCGTCGTCCAGGAGAGGCGGATAACTGTACTTGAATTGGTCCTATCAGATGAAACAAGAGAATATTACCACAAATCTTAAAGCCATATTTTACTTTAAAGTCCCCCTGTGGTGAAAATCCAGCTTTTAATGTAGTTTATGTGTGTATGTGGTGTTATTAATCTGCTTTAACACACACCATGTGTAAGTTCATAAGTGGACAGCATTGCTGATTTTCTGCTTAAAACTGCAGTGAACCAAAGACAGTCTCAAAAACACGGTTTGAAATCGCTGATGTTTCTGACGTCACACACTACCTTGACCAATCAGATCAACGTGTGATCGTCAACCAGTGGATCTCTGAGTGAGTGAGTGAGTGAGTGGAGGCGGGGCTCATTTGCATATTCATAGAGCCGCGCATACTAAATGAGGCAAGGGTGTCGAGTTACATTCAAGATATTTTAAGACATGAAGAAGGAAAAAAAAAAACGTTTAAATATGTAATTTTGGTGATCAGAGAATTTTAAGGAATAAAATGATTGGCCATGGTCCTCAGTCGGAAAAGGGTGGCTTGCTCACTTCAGGTTGGTGGAGAGTTCCTGCCTCAAGTGGAGGAGTTCAAGTATCTTGGGGTCTTGTTCACGAGTGAGGGAAGGATGGAACGGGAGATTGACAGACGGATCGGTGCAGCTGCTGCAGTAATGCGGTCGATGTACCGGTCTGTCGTGGTGAAGAAAGAGCTGAGCCGCAAGGCGAAGCTCTCGATTTACCGGTCAATCTACGTTCCTACTCTCACCTATGGTCATGAGCTTTGGGTCATGACCGAAAGGACAAGATCCCGGATACAGGCGGCCGAAATGAGCTTTCTCCGCAGGGTGGCTGGGCGATCCCTTAGAGATAGGGTGAGGAGCTCGGTCACTCGGGAGGAGCTCAGAGTAGAGCCGCTGCTCCTCCACATCGAGAGGGGTCAGCTGAGGTGGCTTGGGCATCTGTTCCGGACGCCTCCTGGACGCCTTCCCGGGAAGGTGTTCCGGGCACGTCCCACCGGGAGGAGACCCCGGGGAAGACCTAGGACACGCTGGAGAGACTATGTCTCTCGGCTGGCCTGGGAACGCCTCGGTGTCCCCCCGGAAGAGCTAGAGGAAGTGGCTAGGGAAAGGGAAGTCTGGGCATCTCTGCTTAGACTGCTGCCCCCGCGACCCGGCCCCGGATAAGCGGAAGAAGATGGATGGATGGATGGATGGACTTTAACACTACGGCTGGGCTGAAAATATTGATTCTTCCCTAAACATGATTTGTAGCGCGCTTTCCATCCAATAAATCGCAATATTATATGATAGACTTTGCTATGTTTTCAAATACTCTCAATTTTATAACAAAATTCAAGCAATACATTTGCATTTAAAGGGACAGACACAAAACGGTGTGTCACAAAATCTGCTCACCCCCAAAAAGTGACAATTTAACATCATATATAAAAATATCTGTGGGGTATTTTGAGCTAAAACTTCACACACACTCTCTGGGGACATCCGAGACTTATCTTACATCTTGAGAAAAGGGCATTATACCCCCCCTTTATTGCTCAGCCCTAATAGTTAGATAGAAAAATAACTTGCAAGCTTGTGAATTGAAATGGAAAACGTGAAATTTGTGGCAAAGCCCAGTTCCAAAGTAATCCTCCTTATATTCACGTACCGTTCCTCCCATGTACGGCGGAAGGTGTTCGGGGCCGACGTACGTCTGGATGTCACTCTTGGTGACGAACTTGAGTTTACTGATGGCATCCGGGCCGAGCCACGTCTTCACGATCTTCCAGGCGGCTGCCACACACAACACCAGTTAGTCAAGTCTCCTTAATTTATACAGCGCTTGCTACTATACTGATCGCTTCAGAGCAGCTTCACAGAGATAACAGGGAATATGCAACAGAGTTTGTGTCCAGAAGAAAATAGCGTCACAGTCCAGCTTAAGCAAGTTCAGTGATGGGACAAATGAACATCATTACAAAGATCTGTCATTTATCAACCAATCACAACTCACCATTCATGATCCAGGGCATCTCGTACATGATCATTTTGGCTGTGATTTAAACAGAAAATACATGAATGTTTAAACAAACCAAGTGAGTATGGGAAGTTAAAATATGTAAAATGAGGACATTTTGGAAATTTCTTTCTATAAAACAGAGATTCCCAAACATCTTTTTATCAGACAAATCTCTTTGAGCTAACAAGTCCCCTGAGACTTTAAGTTAATATTTTGGTACCACTTTACAATAAGGTTCATTAGTTAACATAAACTAAGAACAATAGTTCTTCAGCATTTATTAATCATAGTTAATATTGTTGTTAACATTAGTTAATGCACTGTGAACTAACATGAACAAACAATGAACAGCTGGATTTTGATTAAATAACTTTAACAAAGATTAATAAATACTGTAACAATTGTATTGCTCATTGTTAGTAAATGCATTAACTAATGCTAACTAATGAAGTGTAAAGTGTTACCAATATTTCAATAATTTATAAGCACATTGGCATCTTTTTTAGTAAGTTATATTTTGATTTGTTAAAAGTATGCGTTACATTTGATTTAATCATTGGCTTTTCATCAAGTCTGCAATAACAATAGGTTGAATAAACAGAATACACTCACAAAGAAACTTTGGATAGTACACTTTGAAGCAGTTGATGATATATTTCACAAAGTCCATATCCTAGAAGAGAAGAACATGGGAAAGAACGTTAGACGCAGCAAAACACACAGTCAAGAACAGCAGATTTATGTTGCCGGGCGGGATTTGTCCAATTCTTCAGAGTCAGAATTTATAATCATACAAAATTTAAGCTGATGGTGGCGCTAGAGAGTTTTAAGCAGAGACCCTAAATTTGGTGTGAATAATGTTCAGATCATTTGCAATAAATGTGCCAAATTTCGTGATGTTTCTCTAGAAGTTTTAAATTTTTTCATTGATTTAATGTCTATAATTTATAGATGAAATGGTGTATACTATAATTTTGCTATAGCATTCATACCGCGGTAAATAGATCTGTCTGTGTCTAGTAGTGAGCCAAACTGCTTTACATTATTATAAAACATGGATTCTGGAGGTCTTTGATGAAATTTTGTTTAGAAAACAAAATAATAATAAAAATGTGTTTGTAAAGCATTTTATTCATTAAGATTATAAAAATAAAAAATTGGACCACAAAACCAGTCACATGGGCCAATTTTTTAAATTGAGATGTATACATCATCTGAAAGCTGGATCTTTCCATTGATGTGTGGTTTGTTAGGATAGGACAATATTTGGTCGAGACACAACTATTGTAAATCTGGAATCTGAGGAGCAAAAAAATGTAAACATTGAGAAAATCTCCTTTAAAGTTGTGCATTTATGTTCACGATTGTGCTGCATTCACTCACAAAAATACATGTTTTATATATTTACGGTAGGACATTTACTAAATATCTTCATGGAACATGATCTTAATATCCTCATGATTTTTGACATAAAAGAAAAATCTATAATTTTGACCCATATATACATATTTGCCACAGAAATACCATTGCGACTTGTGACTGGTTGTGTGATCCAGGGTCACACATATCAAGCATTTCTCATTGAATTGTTGAATATTGTAATGTATTTCAGTGAGTGTTTGTACTGACCCACTTCATCCAGACTAAACCGTCGCCTCATGTTAAACTGTGAAGCAGCCGTTAATCCATTAGTTAACTAACTGCTAAAGGTCACCATTGGGGTCAAATCTAACCAGTAACCACAGCACTGAACACACACTGATCAACATGATCACTACTAGACTGTGTGCTACAACGGTTCAGATCTCAGCAGATTGTGCAACGCTGGTGTTTACTGAACGCTGGAGTAACCTTTAGCTCCGGTTCTTGTTGCGCTTACACTTGCTCTCCGTGTGCGTTCCTGGAAGCAACAACCTTTGCATTACTGACTGTCCAATGAATGTTTATTACAAGAAAACAACAGAACGGCTTTTATATGGAATATGTATTTACTTGGCATGGTCACGGTATAATTTGGAGGAAAACAAACTACTTTTTTCATTTTGGCTTTTGGCTTAATTTAATATTCAGCAATATTATTGATCATTATATGAGAACTGAACTGAGCTGGACGATGGCATCACGGTTTTCTCCAGAGCGGCTATATATATATATAAATTAACTAAATTAATCATTTTTTACAACAAATTTGTTGCATTATTTTGCTGTTATCTCTGTAAAGCTGCTTTGAAACACTCTGTACTGTAAAAAGCGCTGTATAAATAAAGGTGACTTGACTTTTTAACTATTTTTAATCTGAAGAAATTCCCCAAGAATCAGAATTAAAGCGAGTGAAATGTATAGCCAGAAGCACATTAGACTCTTTATAACGTATAAGATCAACATTAGAGACGCAGCGAGACACAAAATGAAGAGTTGCAGATCGTACAAAAAGTCATATTTTGAGGTAATTTTGGTGCTAAATGTGAATAATGCTCAGATCCTTTGCAAAAAAATTACGAATTTTATTGATATCTGGTGTAATTTTTGGTTTGACTGTATTTTACAGAGAAGCGTTACACTCCTAGTCTTCATAGTAAAGACATTTCCACATGACAGTCCTTCATATTCTAAACATGCGAAACCAATTAACAGTCACACAAGATAAGCAGTAATTAAGGTTTGATTGGGCTCCGCTTCGGCGCAGGAACATGAGACGAGGAGATTTGCTGTTTGACAGGACGTTCTCTCGGATTAAGCAAGCGAGTGTGATTGACCGGAGAGATTTAAAGGCCACGTTAATCTGCAAGTGTTGAAGTGTTGAAGGGCGTCTGTCCCTCTGCACCTTCGACTCATATAATCACACTTATATAATACAGATAATGACCGCCAGAGGGTCAACAACGGCCCAAGACTCATCACAACAAACGAGGTTCACTTTTCTTCATCGGTTTATGTGAGGCACATCCATGCACTAACTAATTCTGAACTATTATACATGACCCTGGACCACAAAACCAGTCACATGAGTCATTTTTTGTCATTGAGATGTATATATCACATGAAAGCTGAATAAATTATCTTTCCATTGATGTGTGGTTTGTTATGATAGGACAATAATTGGTCGAGATATGAATATTGAAAATCTGGAATCTGAGGGAGCAAAAAAAAATTAAACATTGAGAAAATCTCCTTTAAAGTTGTGCATTTATGTTCACGATTGTGCTGCATTCACTCACAAAAATACATGTTTTATATATTTACGGTAGGAAATTTACTAAATATCTTCATGGAACATGATCTTAATATCCTCATGATTTTTGGCATAAAAGAAAAATGGATAATTTTGACCCATACGAGGAATGCTCTAAATATTAATATTATTTGTAGTGCTGGGCAACGATTAATTGCATCCAGAATAAAAGTTTGTTTACAATAAAAGTTATTGTAAAGTTATGTACAGTGTATATTTCACACATATGCATGTATATATTTAAGAAAAAAATTGCTATTTATATATCAATTATTTATATTATAAATATTTATATTAATATTATTTGTAGTGCTGGGCAACGAGTAATTGCATCCAAAGTAAAAGTTTGTTTACATAATGTGTGTGTGTACGGTGTATAATTATTTTGTATATATAAATACACACATATGCATACATACTAGTGATGCACCGATGTGAATATTGTGGCCGATACCGATAACCGATATTAATATTGCTGTTATGGCCGATACCGATATTTACCGATGTCGATATCTCTGTATAGAAAACACATTTTTATGATAATCAAATAAAGAGCTATTTTCCAAAACACTTTTTTTTTTTTTACTTTTGTAATTTATTTTCATGACTGATATTGGGCACCTTTACCCGTGTGTACCAGACGCGATGCGATAAGATCCAGCGACAAATAATTTGTCTGTTCACTCTAGCCGCGACGCGACATGCGTACAAATCAATCAAAACCCAGAGCCAATCAGAACAGCGTGTGGACGGGCTCTCGCGTCAGCACAGCACCAGAGAGTAATCTTGACGGCAATCGCAAGAAAATGGATAACATAATCAAATTCACAAATATTACACCATTTAAACAGCATTCAAATACACAGTCTACTGAGTTACTTAAACAATCTTTGTCAAATAATACATTTGTTTCTTCAGTTTGAACGTTCTTGTTTCCATTTGTTTAATTTCAAGATCTGAGGTGAATTATCCATTGTTGCTTTTACAGCTCAAAGCTGGAGCACTAAATGATAATCAAAGTCACATGACACGCTTTTAACATTAAATAAAGCACATAAACAGTGCCTGAGATTATCATTGCCACACCTTGTGTTTGTTGTTCCAGCGCGACGTTGCAGAAAAATCATAGACAGTATATAAACAGAAACAGTTTCTAAAATAGAATCGTCGCGTGTCGCCGTCGCGGCTGGTTAGGACATAAACTCTGATTAACATGGAAAAGATTTACATTTATTCATTTAGCTGACGCTTTTATCCAAAGCGACTTACAATTGCTATATATGTCAGAGGTCGCACGCCTCTGGAGCAACTAGGGGTTAAGTGTCTTGCTCAGGGACACATTGGTGTCTCACAGTGGATTCGAACCCGGGTCTCTCACACCAAAGGCATGTGTCTTATCCATTGCGCCCCAAAGACACCTTTTATCGCGTGTCGCGGCGTCGCGTGTAGTTAGGAGACGGTGTAAAGTTCGCGCGCCCAGAATGAAGTGCGCGCCCCTACACACAAACACGGGTTCAAACCTCGCCCCGTCCAGCACGGGAGATATAACAAATGTTGATCGTGTGCCCACTATAAAGTACGCACCACTACACATAAAAACGGTTCCCACAGTATCAGTTATTCCCCTCGCTCTGACGAGACGTGATAAAGGGTGCACCCTCTGTAAAGCGCGCGCCCCTACACACGAGCGCTGTTCACAGCTGAAATGCGCTCGTGTAAAAACAAACATCCCCGCCCCCACACGCACGTCAAATACACAGGAATGATAATCGGCCTGTTCACATCGGCCCTATATTGACATCGGAACGATACCGATGTGTAAAACAATGACCATATCGGCCGATATTATATCGGCGGCCGATATATCGTGCACCACTACTACATACATTTAAGATTTTATTTATTTATTTATTTATATATAAACAGCTTCACACAGTGGTCAACATTTGAAGTGGATTAAAAAAGTTCATCAGAGTTGTCCAAAGACGGGTAATGTTTAAATCTCATGTATAACTTTGATGCAAAGTTTTGATCCACTTTCAATGATGAGCACTGTAATATAATTATGTATAAATATGCAAATATTTATACAATATATACATGCATGTGTGTATTTATATATACAAAATAATTATACACAAACTTTTATTATTCGTGCAAATTCAGTAGTGTAGCATCGTCAGGATTGACGCATTTTTAGACCTGATTTTGGTAAAAAAAAAAAAAATGAGCATGTAGAGTAGAGTGAATAATAACTCACTATATTACTGATTCCGGACTCGGACATGTCGAACACGACCGTCAGTGGCATTCCTGGCTCTCGTTTAGCGTAGCGCTCCAGCCAGAACGCCACATACCGCTTCTTATCCACTGTGGTCTTGGCATCCTTCACGTGGAGTTTCACTCTGAACCAGACTACATCACACACACACACACACACACACACAGAGAGAGAGAGAGAGAGTCTTCATTTAGTGATTTTTCTGTGGAAATTCAGTGCAAGTAAATGCTGCATTTGTAATAAAAGCACTTCATTTACACTAAGACTGAATAATCGCATCTAACATAAAAGTTTGTTTATATAATGTGTGTGTGTGTGTGTATATATATATATATATATATATATATACGCGCTTCCGCTCGTGTGATGAGAGATGGCACGGCGAATTCAAGTTATGATTATGTTTCCAGTGGCCGTAATCCATGCACAGCTTTTCAGAATGTCACAAAGTGATTTGTGATTGTTTTGTATGAAACACTGAAGCGCACCTGGGCGAGTGGCGCTAAGAGTTCTCAAATCTGGTTCTATATTCTGGCATGTAAAAGTAGCGTTCGACTAACGCGCCGGCGTATACACGCATATATAATTTAGATTTTTAATATAATTGAATATATATATTGAAGTATTTATTTTTTAATTATTAAGTTGCACTGAATTATAAATTATACTAACTATATATGGAATTTAATATATAAGTTATATAAAAAATATAAAACTTTTAATATATATATAAAAAAATAAAAAATAAAATATTTTGAACGTTTTTTTTTTTTACTCTGGCTGATCTACTTGCTCTGAAATGGCATGAAAGCGTTGAAAATAAGTGTTTTAAGGAAGAAAACAATATATATAAAATAAAAGTTGTATGTTTTTGTAGTCAAGTAGATTCAAAATGAAATAAATCAGTAAAAAAATTTTTTTTTAAAAATAATTAAGGCATGATTTCCACAACATTTTTCCACTGAATTTCTGAAAGCACGTTTTATTGCAATTAAAGGAACACTCCACTTTTGATTGGAAATGGAAATGGTCCGGCAGTAGCACTTTTAGCATAGCTTAGCATAGATCATTGAATCTGATTAGACTATTAGCATCTCTCTCAAAAAAATGACCAAAGAGTTTCGATATTTTTCCTACCAGCAGCGCAATGATATTACACACTTAGTCCCGGTCACGTTGGAAGTTACCGAGCTGGGGACTATTTCCAGGCGCTGTGTAATATCATTGGCCTGTACGGCAGCAGTTCCTGGATTATTACGCAGGAATGAGAGGATAGTTCCTAGTCATATCGGCCTAGAAAATCACAACTTTTCATTTTCTGTCGGCCTTAGTACACGATGTAACTACAGAAGAAAAGTTTTAAATAGGAAAAATATCTAAACTCTGGTCATTTTCCTGAGCGAGATGCTAACGGTCTAATCAGATTCAATGATCTATGCTAAGCTATGCTAAAAGTGCTACCGCCGGACCCGGAGATCGGCTGAACGGTAAAACTGTTTAACTCTCGGTTAAAAATGAGCCTATTTCCCAAACAAAAGTGGAGTGTTCTTTTAAGAACGGTGTTTATAACATGCAAAGGAGGATTAAACTCCACCTACAGAGTTTGTTTCCTTCTTTATCGTATCCGTGAAGGTAAACCGCACCGCTCTCGAACATCCACCGGGGAATACTGCTCTCCACCAGATCTACAGCAGGAAGAAGAAGAAGAAGAAAACAAACACTAAATACCTTTCATTCATCACATTCTCTCGAGTCATCACAACACTATCAGTTTAGCTTGCAACACAGTGGACATGTGATAAGAAGATCAACACTGACTGGTTTGGTGGAAATGAAAGTTGCACAGATCAGCTGAAGTGACTGAATTAACACTGAGGGATTGAAGGACGAAAGACAGAAGAGGATTGTGTCGCTCGAGATCAGCTCAGAATACACACAACAAGTGTCTTCAGTGGAAGGTGAACTATGGGAACGGTTTCTCAGGAGCACAGAACCGTTATGATCCAATTGCCATTCGGTAAATCTCTATAAATGTTCAACAGACGAAGCATATAGTCACTCTTCATCCATAAGGAACTCATGTTGTCATTGGGATCCAGAGGAAAATACTATTAATAATATGATATGGATCAGAATTACAGGACTGATCATTACAGAGCTCAATTAATGCATTCACTCATTAATGCTTTCCATCATTTAGCAGGTTATGAATGTCCAGCTCATATTTCAGAGATAGCTTTATGGGGTTGGAAACTGTCATTAAAATAATTTCACACGGCAAAAGATCATATTAGTCCAAAAATAAGTTTAATTTTCTTTTTGGTAAATGTGGCCAGGACGGAGAAGTCGAAATTATGACATACTAATAAGCATGTCATAATTCCATCTTTCTATGTTATAAATATGAAAAGTCGAAATTATGACATGGTGAGTCATATTTATAGCAGAATGGCGAAATTATGACATAGTGAGTATGTCATAATTTCGCCATTCTGCTATAAATATGACTCACCATGTCATAATTTCGACTTTTAATCTTATAATTGACAGTCATATTTATAACATAGAACGATGAAATTTACATACTAAGTCAATTATGTGATGAAAAGTCAAAATTATGACATACTAAGTCATATTCTTAACATAGTATGTCATGATTTTGACTTTTTAAGTCATATATTTCAAAGAAAGTCAAAATTATGACATACCAAGTCATATTTGTAACATAGTATGTCATAATTTCGACTTTTTAAGTCATATATTTCACAGAAAGTCAAAATTATGACATACTAAGTCATATTTGTAACATAGTATGTCATAATTTCGACTTTCTAAGTCAATTATAACAGAAAGAATTAAATTTGTACATACTAACTATGTCAATTTCGACTTTTCATCTCATAACTGACTCATATTTAATAACATAGAAAGTTGAAATTATGACATACTTCAGAATAACTTCAGAAATAGTTTTATGGGGTTGGAAAACTGTCATTAAAATAATTTCACACGGCAAAAGATGGCATTAGTCCGAAAGGAAGTTGAATTTTCTTTTTGGTAACTGTGGCCAGGACGTGTTTGTTTTCACGAGATTCACACAACAGGAACCGTTGAGCATGTGAGTAACTTCCTCATTCAGGCCGTTTCTGTGAAAAAGCATCACACACACACACACACACACACACATACCGTTGAGCTGAAACTCTCTCCTCCACTGCAAGCTCTCGTCGATCATCTTCAAGGCGTCGTCCACAACGAACTGTCTCCATGTGAGGTACGCTTCCAGCAGGGCATCGTCCCTGAGGAGCTTCTCCACGTCTCTGCTGTCATATTTGTCTTGGGACTCTGAGATCGAGTTAGTGACAGCACAGCAGGGTTACAACTAGTTGCTTATTTTATTTAATTAGTTAAAGTAAATACACAAACATGCATAAATCTGTGTTATGCATATATATATTAAAAATATTTTTAAAAAATGAAGGATGCACGATATATCGGCCACCATATCGGTATCGTTAGCATATCACCACCATATTGGTAACGGCCGATATATGTTGATTTTTAATATCGTTATCGGCCCAATAAGAAAAATTGGCTGATATATTAAAGCTGATAAATAAAAAATCATGTATTATTTCCTTCAGCTGAGACACTTCAGATTCGCACTGTTCCTCATGATGGTTTTAAATTGCTTGAAATGTGATTGAAATCACTTTGAAAAGGAAAATACAGTAATGTGCAGCGCAAGTCTGTCATATCGGCTACATGAAATTATACTGAGAACATTATATTTGTGTGTTTGGCTCATGGCTTTTGTAATCAGGCTCTCAAAAATTATATAAAAATTTTGATTTAGATTTATCGGCCAATATATCGTTATCGGCTTTCAAATATAAAGAATTATCGGCATCGACCAAACTTTTCATATCGGTGCATCGCTATTTATTTTACACACACACATACATACATATAGTGCCAGTCAAAAGTTTGGAAACACTACTACTTTAAATGTTTTTGAGGAGAAGCCTGCATTTATTTGATAAAAAAAATACAGAAAAAAAACTGTAATTATTGTGAAATATTATTAAAATTAAAAATTTGTTTTCTTTTTTAATATACTTTACATTTTAGCTTTGCATCACAGCAATAAATTATTTTAAACACACTACTCTGACACTGCACAATACAAGTTAATATGGTTATACAACTAAGGAAATGTTTTAAAAGCGTACATGACAGTATATTTTCATACTACATCCCAGGAAATGTCATAAAACAATACATGCAAAGACTGTAAGACTGACTTTTTGAACGTATTGCTACTTATTCATTAATAGTGCTACTTTTACAACAGCAAAATAAAAATCAATATGATTAAAACATGAATTTTGATCTCTGACTGACAGTTGAATCCAACAGCTGTGATATGAAATATTAAACAATTGCCCTTATAATGAATGACAAGTGATCCTCAAAAGTCCTAAATGTCATTGTGGATACTTTTTCATATTTAATATCTGAATTAATAAGCAATTATGAGATCAAGACTTCTGTGATTAATGTTATTGTGAAGCTTGAGAACTTAGCGTACTGCTAACTCACCCTCAATATACTCGCTTTTAAACCTCTGTCGTGTTTCTTCGATCTTGCTCTCGATGTCCTTTTGGAGAGAGCGAAATATTATTCATAAACGCATTTCAGATGAGAATAAAACGCGAAATGCTTGTTTTGTTTAGCTGTCTGATTACCTGCTCTGATTCCGTCTGTCCTGCCTCCGCCATGATGGTGCGCACTGTCAGTCAGCAGTGGCCTGGTCTTCAGTGGGATAGACCCCAGGCTCCGTGAAACTGGACGCATGATGACGCCATGTTGGCTCGGAGATGTCAAACTAACCTTTGAACAGGCTTTTGCAGCAAGATAAAGTTCCTCTGATGTGCTCTGGTAATTAAAGGCAAATGATTGCATCATGTGCGCAATCTAAAAACAGTAAAAGGCTATGACAACATCACTTATTTGTGAAACGGTGATTGACCTGTAGCACTGTTCCTTTAAGAGATACCCGGAAAACGTGACGTGCTGCAAATACGCGCGCACTTCGAGGAAGAGAAGAAGCGTTTGAGAATAACATACACACACATATTTATTCCAGAGCAAAACAGTGTGTGTGAAAGTCATGCAGAGGTACAGTATGAAACCAGTTTTGTCACATATTGTTTCCGGGATTTAATAGTGTATCATATGTTGTATCACAAGGAAGCACATTTCCGTTAAATTAGTCGAAACATCATTATTCTGTAAAACCATTATGACATAAAAAGTCTGAATTAGTGAGTCAAATATGAGATGAAAAGTCGAAATTGTGACATACAACGTCATATTAATGAAATAGAAAGTAGAAATTAGTACATACTAAGTCATTCATAACATCGAAAGTCGAAATTAGTCATATGTATTAACAGAAAGTAGAAATTAAGACATACTAACAAAATTATTAGATTAAAAGTCGAAGTTATTACATATTCAGTCATATTTATAACATAGAAAGTTGAAAGTGACATACTAAGTCATATTTATTACATAGAAAGTCGAAATTATGACATTCTAAGTCAAGTATGAGATGAAAAGTCGAAATTATGACATACTAAGTCATAATTCAAACGTTTTATGTCATAATTTTGATTTGGTATGTCTAATTTCGACTTTCTATGTCATTATGATTTACAAAATCATGATTTTTTTTTTCTTATGAAATGGGCTTTTCCATAATAATATTAAAGGCTCAATTTCACTGTATCAGTTAAGTTACAAACTAATTTAAACTAATTTACACAATTTCTGTAGAAACCATGTAAACACTATTTTAAATTTTTATATGCAGTTTATGCTATACTGTTATAAAAATATCATTGATTTACATTACAAGCATTAGAATTTCATATAAATATCAGCATCTGCACCAAATTGCACATTTTTGAATAAAACCGAGCTGTTTTTTCCTTCATATTCTCACTATGAGCCATAAATGTCTGATATCAAATGTGACTCAACATAAAAAAGTGAACTTTACATGAACTCCTTTCAAGATTTCAACCAAATTAGCATCATTCTCAATGTTATACACTAGTAGGGATGCAGCGATTTTAAAAAAATTGCACATAACAACATCCAGATCATATTTTGCTTCAAAATCAAAAGAAAGAAAATA
Source organism: Phoxinus dragarum (assembly GCA_033366665.1). Lineage (NCBI taxonomy): Eukaryota > Metazoa > Chordata > Actinopteri > Cypriniformes > Leuciscidae > Phoxinus > Phoxinus dragarum. The sequence goes on from JARPMJ010006173.1 coordinate 29,928, forward strand.
TTTTATTTTTATTTTTGATTGTTCTTTAAATTAAAAAAAAAGTTCCTGTTATATAAACAATAAATAAATACATCGAAATAATAAATCCTATTTTAGCACTTCGTAGCATTATTTGAAAATGAAACGCATTATCAGCATCATTTTAAAAAGTATTAAAGATAGCACTCAATTTCGATTTTTTGTTGTTGTTGTTGAATATTGCAGTGTTTAATCTAAATGATTTATTATGTATATAATATGTGACCCTGGACCACAAAACGAGTCACATGGGTCAATTTTTTTAAACTGAGATGTTTACATCAGCTGAAATTTAAATAAATAATCTCTCCATTGATGTGTGGTTTGTTAGGATAGGACAATATTTGGTCGAGATATGAATATTGAAAATCTGGAATCTGAGGAGCAAAAAAATTTAAACATTGAGAAAATCTCCTTTAAAGTTGTGCATTTATGTTCACGATTGTGCTGCATTCACTCACAACAATACATGTTTTATATATTTACGGTAGGACATTTACTAAATATCTTCATGGAACATGATCTTAATATCCTCATGATTTCTGGCATAAAAGAAAAATCGATAATTTTGACCCATACAATGTATTATACAGGATATCAAGCACATTTTATAACATCATCACAGAACCTGAGGTCAGAGATATCAGGCTTACATTTTGAACTTGTTTAGATTTATGCCTTTGATTTTCTCACAGTTTTAGAGTAAAACATGTTTTGGAAAATATATATTTCATATAAAAATGTAAAATAATATTTTTGCCAAAAAAAATTATAACAATAAACATGAAATTGCGTAACTTTTTTTATAGACATGAAAACGCACATTTCGAACTTAAATGTTTGTAATTCAAGAATGCTTTGGAATATAGATGTAAGATTGGTCTTGTTTTAAAGAAGACATTTGGCAGATTTTTGTCGAAGTGAAATAAATTAAGAAAGTTGAACGGAAAAAAAGTTATAGAAGTTTGAGTTTATGAAAATGTACAACGTTAAAAAATTTATTATTCATATTTTATATAAAATATATATTTTCAAAACCTGGTGGACTCAAAAACTGCAAAAAAATCAAAGGCAAAAATCTGAACAAGTTGTGTTTCAAATGTTAGTTTGATATCTCAGAAAATGAGCGTTAAGAATTGAACGGATGCTATCTTTGAACTCTTGGCATGAAAACAAACTGAGGTTTCTACCATTCTTTCATGATTTTTCATGTTCATCACTATTTCAAAATAAAGGTCTGAACACGCCTCAGGAGGATGAACATATTCTTGATGCAAATTGATAAATTACGGCTCCTCTGTCATTTATTTAGAAAATCAGTCACCAAATATGTAAACTAGAGATTGTAAGCTTTCAAATGATATATAGTTTGTCAAGATTAGTTTAGGTTTAGTATAGGATATTACTGTTGTAAATATGTAATGGCCAATATAAGGGGTTAAAACTGCTGTAATACTAGCCTGGGTAATACAGTAAACCCGTGCGACTCGAGACTGGGTTTGTGGTCCAGGGTCACATATATCCAGCATCCCTATTATACACAAACCGCTTTGGAAATGTGTTGTATTGCAATGCATTTGCTCTCGAATGTCGAAATATCAAGTGTGTTTTCTCTTGTTCCTCCAGCTAATCTTTGGAGTGGCGTTTGGACTCGTCAGAGGATGGCGCCGGCGCAGCGGCTCGACCCGATGCTGGCGTTCGCAGGAGAAGTGCTGGCGTTCCAGTGCAAGAGCTCAAGCTCTAAACCCCGAGCCTCAGAAGTTTCTGTCCTCCGCCTTTCCTTCGATCAGACCTCGCAGACCTTCTCCGGCACAGGTCATGACACACGCCTGATGCACAGAGACAGCTCTTCGGAGACGCACGTCGTCCACTGCGCTTCTGCGCTCGATGTGCAGCGGAGGCAGAACGTGCCTTGTGTTTTACTGAAGACGTGCAGGAGAAGGACATCAGCCTTTAAATACATGCTCTACTCCGTACACACTTCACTCGAAGGAGCGCTTCATGCGGAGTTCGCATTACCGTACGAGATTAGAGACTGTGTTTCAATATTGCAGGGTCCCACGTTGATCTGGAGTCACGAAAACTCGGTTTTCTATGCGTCTGCGCAGAGCGGCGGCGTGAAGGAAGTCCCGATTGCTTTTAAATCGATCACGTTTGTTGGCGAACTTCCTCTCCGTGAAAGAAAAATAGTGATTCATGGCACTACGAATGACTCATCTGATGCGGAACACACACTTTATGTCATCGGCGATGCCAACGACCGCCGCGCCGGCGCATGTTTCGTGCCGAACGCTTACGTGTCTGTGCTGCGGTGCATGATGGTTCTCTCCGCGGAGGGGGACGGCGGGTCGCTGAGGTCACGTGTTCTGGCGGCCACGAGCACCAAACAGCTGGTTCGCTTTGAGAACGGAGTCCCGCGGGATGTGTGCGCTCTCCCGTACGAGGATCCACTGAGTGTGCAGACCGCTCACACGCCGAGGAACGAGCGTCTCGTCCTCGTGAGCTTCGGCCAGGGGAACGTCTGCGCCGTGTGGAGCGACTCTTTCCAGGTGAGCGGCTATCTGGGGTGTTAAAGGGGGGGTATAATGCCCTTTTCATAAGATGTAAAATAAGTCTCTGATGTCCCCAGAGTGTGTGTGTGAAGTTTTAGCTCAAAATACCCCACAGATATTTTTATATATCATGTTTAAAGTGTCACTTTTTGAGGGTGAGCAAAAACACACCGTTTTGTGTCTGTCCCTTTAAATGCAAATGAGCTGCTGCTCCCGGCACAGGGGGCGGAGCTTCAAGAGCTCTTTTACCTCACACACACACACACACTGAACATTTCAAAAACGTTTTGCTTTTTATGTTCAAACCGGAGTCAATGATGGAGAGACTCAAGAAGAAGTGATCAAACAGCAACATTACACACTAACTACAGTTAGAAAAGTCAAATCATAACCAATCTCATGATGTCATGTGATTGACAGGTTGCCCCGCCCACATCATCAGAGAAGCGATGCTTATAGCTTGTATAATTTTGCAAAATGATTTTTTTTTTTTTTTTTAGAAAAAATACAATACATTTGAATTTTTATATTTACAGGAACTAGAATTAACAATATTAAAATAATAAAATAATTTAAATTAATATTACAGGATAAGGTACTTAAAATAGTTGTTTAACCTTATTAAAATTATACAATACTAAACAAAAAAAATATTATTTCTGGTAACATGGAATGTAATGTTTTTTTATTTATTATTATTACTATTATTTTATTATTGAATAATATTTGTATACTTAGGTACACAATACTTAATTTATTTGTATTTATCTGTCATTTTTATTTAGTTTATGTCTATTTATTTATTTATTTATTTTTATAACTTTGTATTTTTTTGGTTTTATTTTATTTTGTATTATTAGTATCGGCCAATATCAGAAATATTAAGGATTTTATTTATGTTCATGACTTGTCTAGAAATCACACTTTTGAAATCCCCTCATGCATTGTCCAGGTTTTCCAAAACCGTGGATCATAAAAATAAAAGACCAAAATAAAAATGTCAGTCGTTGAGGTTATAAATTAAAATAGGAGCATGATGTTCTCGATTCTTAGCTGGGTTAGCTTTGTTTTGTCTCATTTTTAATAATTTTAAGTCATCTTTCGGCCAGAAAAGTGTCCGGTGACCTCGACTTAATAAACAATAAACATAAGCAGACTGGTTCTTTAACCCTTTTTATTGGCACCGGCACCACGGCCATTATATATTTACAACAGTAATATCCTATACTAAACCTAAACTAATCTTGACAAACTATATACCATTTGAAAGCTTACAATCTCTAGTTTACATATTTGGTGACTGATTTTAAAATAAATGGAGCCGTAATTTATCAATTTGCAACAAGAATATGTTCATCCTCCTCAGGCGTGTTCAGACCTTTATTTTGAAATAGTGATGAACATGAAAAATCATGAAAGAATGATAGAAACCTCAGTTTGTTTTCATGCCAAGAGCTCAAAAGATAGCATCCGTTCAATTCTTTTAGAAAAAAAGGTCTGAAAATGTTTTAAATATAAAGAAAACAATAATAGATTCAGCATTAGTGATGTGGCGGCGAGCTATAATGCACATACGTGATCTTCTGTGTTTCTTAGAGGTTGAGTTCATTTCAGAATCTGCCAAACTTCCAACACTACTTCTGAATAGGATGTCTACTTCATAAATTGTATGAAAATTGTAAAAATAATGGTTCAGACTCAAACCACATATGGAGATGGAGGCGCCCTTATATGGGCAGTGATGTCCACTAGTGGAGAAGTGTGGTACTGTGCACAAACTACATCTCACTGAACGCTCATCTTCTGAGATATCAACCTAACATTTGAAACACAACTTGTGCAGATTTTTGGCTTTGATTTTTTTTTTTTTTTGCATTTTTAGAGTCCACCAGGTTTAGAAAATATATATTTTATACAAAATATGAATAATTAAATTTTTAACATTGTACATTTTCATAAACTCAAACTTCTATAACTTTTTTTCTGTTCAACTTTCTTAATTTATTTTACTTCGACAAAAATCTGCCAAATGTCTTCTTTAAAACAAGACCAATCTTACATCTATATTCCAAAGCATTCTTGAATTACAAACATTTAAGTTTGAAATGTGCGTTTTCATGTCTTTAAAAAAGGGGGGTGCTTGATAAGGGGTTGAGAGCTTGTCCTGTCAGTCACAGCGCAGGAGTTTACTGTACAGGATTCTCTATTAAACCTGCATTTAAAGGTTAGCGCTTCCACCGGAACGTTTCAAAGCAGCAGAAAATGCCAGATTATATATTATCTGTCCCGATGCATCAGCGTATGCTAATCCTGGAGCTTTCAAGACCAGAGCGTCGACACACACACACACACACACTACAGTTAAACGTGTCAGTTTATGACTAATGCAGGTGTGTGTTGAAGATGCATCACATAATACGCTAGTTTTCAATGTCTTTGTGCACTTATATACACACTACAAGTCAAAAGTTTTGGATCAGGGAGATTTTTTGTTTTTAAAAGAAGTTTCTTCTGCTCAACAAGGCTGCATTTATTTGATGAAAAATACAAAAAAACTGTAATATTGTGAAATATGATTATAATGTAGATCATCAGTTGTCTATGTGAATATATAGTAAAGTGTAATTTATTCCTGTGATCAAAGCTGAGTTTATCATCATTACTCCAGTCTTCAGTGTCACATGATCCTCCAGAAATCAGTGTAATATGATGATCTGATGATCAAGAAGCATTTATGATTATTATCAGTTTCTTGAAGTGTGTGTGTGTGTGTCTGTCAGGTGGCGTGGTGTTGGACCGGTGTGTGTGTGTGTGTGTTCTCTGTCAGGTGGCGTGGTGTTGGACCGGTGTGTGTGTGTGTGTGTTCTCTGTCAGGTGGCGTGGTGTTGAACCGGTGTGTGTGTGTGTTCTCTGTCAGGTGGCGTGGTGTTGGACCGGTGTGTGTGTGTGTGTGTTCTCTGTCAGGTGGCGTGGTGTTGAACCGGTGTGTGTGTGTGTTCTCTGTCAGGTGGCGTGGTGTTGGACCGGTGTGTGTGTGTGTGTGTGTGTGTGTGTTCTCTGTCAGGTGGCGTGGTGTTGGACCGGAGTGTGTTATCTGTGTGTGTGTTATCTGTGTGTGTGTGTGTGTGTGTGTGTGTTCTCTGTCAGGTGGCGTGGTGTTGAACCGGTGTGTGTGTGTGTGTGTGTGTGTTCTCTGTCAGGTGGCGTGGTGTTGAACCGGTGTGTGTGTGTTCTCTGTCAGGTGGCGTGCTGTTGAACCGGTGTGTGTGTGTGTGTTCTCTGTCAGGTGGCGTGGTGTTGAACCGGTGTGTGTTATCTGTGTGTGTGTGGATGTTCTCTGTCAGGTGGCGTGGTGTTGGACCGGAGTGTGTTATCTGTGTGTGTGTGTGTGTTCTCTGTCAGGTGGCGTGGTGTTGAACCGGTGTGTGTTATCTGTGTGTGTGTGTGTGTGGATGTTCTCTGTCAGGTGGCGTGGTGTTGAACCGGTGTGTGTTATCTGTGTGTGTGTGTGTGTGGATGTTCTCTGTCAGGTGGCGTGGTGTTGGACCGGAGTGTGTGTGTGTGTTCTCTGTCAGGTGGCGTGGTGTTGGACCGGTGTGTGTTATCTGTGTGTGTGTGTGTGTGTGTGTTCTCTGTCAGGTGGCGTGGTGTTGAACCGGTGTGTGTGTTATCTGTGTGTGTGTGTGTGTGGATGTTCTCTGTCAGGTGGCGTGGTGTTGGACTGGAGTGTGTGTGTGTGTTCTCTGTCAGGTGGCGTGGTGTTGGACCGGAGTGTGTGTGTGTGTTCTCTGTCAGGTGGCGTGGTGTTGAACCGGTGTGTGTTATCTGTGTGTGTGTGTGTGTGTGTTCTCTGTCAGGTGGCGTGCTGTTGAACCGGTGTGTGTTATCTGTGTGTGTGTGTGTGTGGATGTTCTCTGTCAGGTGGCGTGGTGTTGGACCGGAGTGTGTGTGTGTGTTCTCTGTCAGGTGGCGTGGTGTTGAACCGGTGTGTGTTATCTGTGTGTGTGTGTGTGTTCTCTGTCAGGTGGCGTGGTGTTGGACCGGAGTGTGTTATCTGTGTGTGTGTGGATGTTCTCTGTCAGGTGGCGTGGTGTTGGACCGGAGTGTGTGTGTGTGTTCTCTGTCAGGTGGCGTGGTGTTGGACCGGAGTGTGTGTGTGTGTTCTCTGTCAGGTGGCGTGGTGTTGAACCGGTGTGTGTTATCTGTGTGTGTGTGTGTTCTCTGTCAGGTGGCGTGGTGTTGGACCGGAGTGTGTGTGTGTGTTCTCTGTCAGGTGGCGTGGTGTTGAACCGGTGTGTGTGTGTGTGTTCTCTGTCAGGTGGCGTGCTGTTGAACCGGTGTGTGTGTGTGTGTTCTCTGTCAGGTGGCGTGGTGTTGAACCGGTATGTGTTATCTGTGTGTGTGTGTGTGTGGATGTTCTCTGTCAGGTGGCGTGGTGTTGGACCGGAGTGTGTTATCTGTGTGTGTGTGTGTGTTCTCTGTCAGGTGGCGTGGTGTTGAACCGGTGTGTGTTATCTGTGTGTGTGTGTGTGTGTGTGTTCTCTGTCAGGTGGCGTGGTGTTGAACCGGTGTGTGTTATCTGTGTGTGTGTGTGTGTGTGTGTGTTCTCTGTCAGGTGGCGTGGTGTTGAACCGGTGTGTGTGTTATCTGTGTGTGTGTGTGTGTGTGTGTTCTCTGTCAGGTGGCATGGTGTTGAACCGGTGTGTGTGTGTGTGTGGATGTTCTCTGTCAGGTGGCGTGGTGTTGGACCGGAGTGTGTGTGTGTGTTCTCTGTCAGGTGGCGTGGTGTTGGACCGGAGTGTGTGTGTGTGTTCTCTGTCAGGTGGCGTGGTGTTGAACCGGTGTGTGTGTGTGTGTTCTCTGTCAGGTGGCGTGCTGTTGAACCGGTGTGTGTGTGTGTTCTCTGTCAGGTGGCGTGCTGTTGAACCGGTGTGTGTTATCTGTGTGTGTGTGTGTTCTCTGTCAGGTGGCGTGCTGTTGAACCGGAGTGTGTGTGTGTGTTCTCTGTCAGGTGGCGTGCTGTTGAACCGGTGTGTGTGTGTGTGTTCTCTGTCAGGTGGCGTGGTGTTGAACCGGTGTGTGTGTGTGTGTGTGTGTGTGTTCTCTGTCAGGTGGCGTGGTGTTGAACCGGTGTGTGTTATCTGTGTGTGTGTGTGTTCTCTGTCAGGTGGCGTGCTGTTGAACCGGAGTGTGTGTGTGTTCTCTGTCAGGTGGCGTGGTGTTGAACCGGTGTGTGTGTGTGTGTTCTCTGTCAGGTGGCGTGCTGTTGAACCGGTGTGTGTGTGTGTGTTCTCTGTCAGGTGGCGTGGTGTTGAACCGGTGTGTGTTATCTGTGTGTGTGTGTGTTCTCTGTCAGGTGGCGTGGTGTTGGACCGGAGTGTGTTATCTGTGTGTGTGTGTGTTCTCTGTCAGGTGGCGTGGTGTTGGACCGGAGTGTGTTATCTGTGTGTGTGTGTGTTCTCTGTCAGGTGGCGTGGTGTTGGACCGGAGTGTGTTATCTGTGTGTGTGTGTGTTATCTGTCAGGTGGCGTGGTGTTGGACCGGAGTGTGTTATCTGTGTGTGTGTGTGTTCTCTGTCAGGTGGCGTGGTGTTGGACCGGAGTGTGTTATCTGTGTGTGTGTGTGTTCTCTGTCAGGTGGCGTGGTGTTGGACCGGAGTGTTATCTGTGTGTGTGTGTGTTCTCTGTCAGGTGGCGTGGTGTTGGACCGGAGTGTGTTATCTGTGTGTGTGTGTGTGTGTGTTCTCTGTCAGGTGGCGTGGTGTTGGACCGGAGTGTTATCTGTGTGTGTGTGTGTTCTCTGTCAGGTGGCGTGGTGTTGGACCGGAGTGTGTTATCTGTGTGTGTGTGTGTTCTCTGTCAGGTGGCGTGGTGTTGGACCGGAGTGTGTTATCTGTGTGTGTGTGTGTTCTCTGTCAGGTGGCGTGGTGGTGGTTGGACCGGAGTGTGTTATCTGTGTGTGTGTGTGTTCTCTGTCAGGTGGCGTGGTGTTGGACCGGAGTGTGTTATCTGTGTGTGTGTGTGTTCTCTGTCAGGTGGCGTGGTGTTGGACCGGAGTGTGTTATCTGTGTGTGTGTGTGTTCTCTGTCAGGTGGCGTGGTGTTGGACCGGAGTGTGTTATCTGTGTGTGTGTGTGTTCTCTGTCAGGTGGCGTGGTGTTGGACCGGTGTGTGTGTGTGTGTGTGTTTTCTGTCAGGTGGCGTGGTGCTGGACCGGAGTGTGTTATCTGTGTGTGTGTGTGTTCTCTGTCAGGTGGCGTGGTGTTGGACCGGAGTGTGTTATCTGTGTGTGTGTGTGTTCTCTGTCAGGTGGCGTGGTGTTGGACCGGAGTGTGTGTGCTGCTCGTCGATGACTTCATGAGGTGCGGCTCGGATCAGATGCTGCTCGTGTTCGAGGGCCAGAACTCACCCGGAGATCCTCTCAGGAACTTCACGCTCACGGATCTGTGCGGCGTCACTTACTCTGTGCGTCAGCGCTAACATTCTTCAGCTTTTGCTTCACGATGCAACATTTATATTGCACATCCAACTTGTTCATTCTCTGTAGAGTTTGATCAACACTGACATTTCTTAAAGTCCCACTCATCTCTGATCACCAAAACTACATATTTAAACGTTTAAAATCTTAATGCCTTAAAATATCTTGAATGTAACTCGACACCCTTGCCTAATTTAGTATGCGCGGCCCTATGAATATGCAAATGAGCCCCGCCTCCCACTCTCCACTGGTTGACGATCACACGTTGATCTGATTGGTTACAAGGTAGTGTGTGACGTCAGAAACACCAGCGATTTCAAACCGTGTTTTTGAGACTGTCTTTGGTTCACTGCCGTTTTAAGCAGAAAATAAAAACAGGCAATTATGTGACTTTCTGACTCGTATAGACATCAGATTGTGTCAATTTGATACAAATGAACAATGTGATAAAGCACAAGACTGACGTTTGAGTTAAAGTCTCATACTGAAATGCTCTCTGCAGGTTGGAGGATCCGCCGGTGCCGTCCTGGACACGTCAGACGCAGCGCCCGAGAACTTCCTCCTCACAGTCCGAGCGCTGGAGTCCAGACTGCAGGTGATCAACTCTACTGACGCTATACAGCTTCAGAACACAACTCTACTGACGCTATACAGCTTCAGAAACACAACTCTACTGACTAGGGTGTGTGTGACGAGATCTCGTGCCACGAGATCTCGCGAGACTAAAATGTGACGAGATTTCTCGTCGAGTGAAAAGCTGTGTCGCGATATCGCCATGATTAGCAAAGAATTTGCCACGTTCACATTACATTACGGTGTACACCGCGGCACCGCCTCCACTGTCGTTTTGCTATTGTATTGTAAACATCTACTCTGCTCATCCAGCACGAGTTGCGGTCGCACACAGACTGTGACAGTGCTGCAGGAATCACAGTTCACTGATCGCGTTACGATGGCGGAGGATTTGTTGCGCAACAGAGAGTCGATCTGAGATGTCTTCTGAGAATGAGATGTCTTGATATGTCTGAGATGGCGGTTCACACAGAACGTGTTTTTCCATTCCAGTGCGGTACTTTTCCATTGTTTTTCCATGTAAACGCGCTAGACGGATGTGTAACCTTGCGCTCGCGTCTTGCATCTTTTGCAGCGTCTCGCGCATGACACAGCGTTCTAAAAACGCGGCGCTCAAGTTAAAATCAGTTCCCCATTCTACTGCCAGCGTATCGCATTTTACACAGCAAAAACGCATTCTGTGTGAATGGCCCCTTATCTTGTAGAACGCGCGTTCAGCACCCGCCACTACGGAGTGAAAATGAAAGTAAAACAACGATGCGCGCAAATTAGACTGCATACAATAGCCCGTCTCCCAATATCAAACCTATCTCTGGACGTTATAGTTGTGGCTCTGGTCTCTGTTTTGGTCTCTGCTTGCACGTTGAATACAGAGAGAGTTGGCCTACTTTGATTATGGTTGCACTTGCACTTAATTATCGTTTGCACTAATAAGACTAAGAAAAACTGTTGTTTTATACAGTTTTTATTTCTATTTTCAATTTGTGAAAAGTAGTTTTATTTGGAGGTCACACACAGCCTCAGAAGTTCTGGAAGCTCATAATGTACAGTAAGGTCTGAAGAGACTCGTGTGAAATCATACTTGAGAGAAGCTAGTCAGTTGAGTTTGTGGTAAAACCTTTACAGTGCTTCTATATTGTTGTATTTTAATGTATTTGATAATTCATACTCAAAGTAGAACTGAAATGACATTCATTACAAGATGATTTAGTTACAACATTTCAAAATGCACCTGCAGACTATTTTTCCAGTCATGAATTTTGTCATTGAGGAGTTCTATCAAATATTGTGCAAAAATCTCGTCTCGTCTCGTCTCGTTCTCGTGAACCCAATCTCGTCTTTGTCTTGTCTCGTGAGATAAGGGTCTCGTCACACCCCTACTACTGACCCTATACAGCTTCAGAACACAACTCTACTGACCCTATACAGCTTCAGAACACAACTCTACTGACGCTATACAGCTTCAGAACACAACTCTACTGACCCTATACAGCTTCAGAACACAACTCTACTGACCCTATACAGCTTCAGAACACAACTCTACTGACGCTATACAGCTTCAGAACACAACTCTACTGACCCTATACAGCTTCAGAACACAACTCTACTGACGCTATACAGCTTCAGAACACAACTCTACTGACGCTATACAGCTTCAGAACACAACTCTACTGACCCTATACAGCTTCAGAACACAACTCTACTGACGCTATACAGCTTCAGAACACAACTCTACTGACGCTATACAGCTTCAGAACACAACTCTACTGACGCTATACAGCTTCAGAACACAACTCTAGGGTCCTAGACTCGGTTTTAAAGAACCCGCTCTATACAAGGATACATATTATGAAGTACATTTATGAGCTGTTTAATTCATAAAATTGAATTAAAACCAAATTAATTTAAACTAAATCATAAAATGGTGGGAAGCCATAAAAGGCTTTTCTTATAGACTCTTTACAAGTTTACTTTCTTAAATTACTTCTGAATTACTTTCCCAGTAATTCAAATGCATATCTCAATTTCTAAAAACTAAATAAAATAAGATTATAATTTTTTTGCATACTTTTTATGATGGTTTTAGACTAACAAATTGTGTCTTTTCTTTACGCAAAGCATCATATGACTTCAGCAATATAGTGCACAAATCATATGCACTTTTGGTGCTTTTCCTCCATTCCTTCAATACTAAGTGCATAACTGTAAATGCATTATCATTTGTTTTTAGATATTCCTCTCAAATGTCTTCCTGCTGTTGTTATTGGTTTATTCTGACTTTAGAGCGGCATGAACTTCCTTGAAGACCTTCAGAGAGACGTGGAGGCCAAAGACAGACTCATACTGCAGTCATTAGTGGCCTTGACTGACCTGGTATCCGGACGAGAACATGTGATAATCCCTCCAGAACAGGTTCTTCAACTTTCATAGTAATATCAAATAAAAATGGATTAAAGAGGACGTATTATAAAGTGTTTTCAGGCTCTACTAGAACAAGTTTTCCTTCTTTAAATGTTGATTATTTCCTCATATTCTCCATTGTTGCGGCTGCTCTCTTTAAAAACTCTTGAACTCACTGTTTATATCCGGTGTGTGTGTGTGTCCGTGCCGTAGGAAGGGCTTGTTTCTCTGTGGGATGAAGATGAAGATGCTGGAGATGACGAAGAGCTGGGTGTGTTGGCTGATGGGATGGAGACGGAGTGTGCCGAAGCTCTTCTGGAAGTGGACAGAGTTTGGCAGAGAGTCGTTGGACAGAGTTTGATCATCGGTGTCGTTCTGAAGCCCACGAATAACACGTACGTCACTCCTGTAGCGCGGATCACGAGATCAACATCTTTCAAAATCAATCCTAAGATTAATAATCAAGGCGTTTTCTCCAATGAATTTCACTAAAGGATGAATCAGATTTAATCTTTTTTTTTACACACCTGTATAAAAGTTTGGGGTCGGTTAGAGTCTCTTCTGCTCAACAACAAGGCTGCAATTATTTGATCAAAATTACAGTAAAAATTGTGAAATATTATTATAATGTAGATCATCAGTTCTCTATGTGAATATACAGTAAAGTGTAATTTATTCCTGTGATCAAAGCTGAGTTTATCATCATTACTCCAGTCTTCAGTGTCACATGATCCTCCAGAAATCAGTGTAATATGCCGATAATCTGATAAATTGATGATTTGCAGATTAAATGCATCAATATCAAGACATATAATGTCTCTTCCTGCAGGTCTGTAATGCATATGAGCGTTTCAGTCGTGGATTCTGGAGCCGCTCCCGTTATAAACACCAAGATCCTGCAGTTTCCGGAGTCAGAGGTGTTGGATGAGGAGAAGAAGAAGATCAGGCGCTCTGATTGGCCCGGATCAACACTTGCTCTGGTCGCCGTCACTGATTTGGCTCCTTTATTAACCTCAGGCTGTGTCAAATGTCCCATCATGCTCCATTACAGCAGCAAAGAATCATCCGGGTCTTCTCAGGTTTCTCAGTTCTGCGGCCAAATCTCAGTTGATCTCAAAGATGTTTCCGTGGGGAAGTTTCATCCACGTCTGTTGCAGGACAGCACACTTAACACAGGTCAGATCCGTAACGGAGCAGTTCACTTCCTGATCATTTACTCCCCGTCATCCAAGATGTCCACGTCTTTCTTTCTTCAGTCCAAAATAAATGACAGGTTTAGTTCAGCCAAACATGTAAACTCTGTCAGTAATGACGTTCTCATGTTGTTCCCCGTAAGACTTTCCTTCATCTTCGGAACACAAATGAAGATATTTTTGATTGAATCTGAGATAACACACACACACACACACACACACACACCTGAAGAGGTTTATTCTGAGATAACACACACACACACACACACCTGAAGGGGTTTATTCTGAGATAGCACACACACACACACACACACACACCTGAAGGGGGTTTATTCTGAGATAACACACACACACACACACACCTGAATGGGTTTATTCTGAGATAACACACACACACACACACACCTGAAGGGGTTTATTCTGAGATAACACACACACACACACCTGAAGAGGTTTATTCTGAGATAACACACACACACCTGAAGGGGTTTATTCTGAGATAACACACACACACACACACACCTGAAGGGGTTTATTCTGAGATAACACACACACACACCTGAAGAGGTTTATTCTGAGATAACACACACACACACACACCTGAAGGGGTTTATTCTGAGATAACACACACACACACCTGAAGAGGTTTATTCTGAGATAACACACACACACCTGAAGGGGTTTATTCTGAGATAACACACACACACCTGAAGGGGTTTACTCTGAGATAACACACACACACACCTGAAGAGGTTTATTCTGAGATAATACACACACACCTGAAGGGGTTTATTCTGAGATAACACACACACACACCTGAAGAGGTTTATTCTGAGATAACACACACACACACACACCTGAAGGGGTTTATTCTGAGATAACACACACACACACACACACCTAAAGGGGTTTATTCTGAGATAACACACACACACACACACACCTAAAGGGGTTTATTCTGAGATAACACACACACACACACACACCTGAAGGGGTTTATTCTGAGATAACACACACACACACCTGAAGAGGTTTATTCTGAGATAACACACACACACACACCTGAAGGGGTTTATTCTGAGATAACACACACACACATCTTGTTGGATCCGGAACCTTATTTATTGGATCCGGCACCTAATAAAGGTGCCCGTTCCTATGTCACTATGGAAAATTAATCACCTAAATTTAAGAAATGTAATTACTATTTGTGTAGTGTTCAATGTTGTTATCGATAGAGAGGCGCAGATGGGGTATTATTTCATCCGCAACCGCATCACAAAACTCATCATCCGCACCAAAGTTTTTTTACATTAAATTTTCAAAGCCGCACCCGCCCACCATTCGCTGATTGTTTTGCGGTCTATGGACGATCTCTGCTGATGCGAGCCGCGAGAAAGCCCTCGTCTGTTCTAGAAAGGATGCAGCAAAGATATTTAATGATGATGTATGAGGCATAGGCCTACGCTGAGTTTCATTCATTTATGATGAGATGCGCTCCAGTTAACAATATAATGCAAGTGAACGCGGCGCGCCGGCGCCTCAATGTCACGGTTATTATCTGCTATATTTGCTTTTTATTTATTAAATACATGCAATTGGTTGATGAAACATTTATTAAAATTAAGATACAATTTATACAAAACGAAATTCACTTTAACAAAACTTAATGAAGTGGTAAAAAATCATGTCTGGCGATTTACAAAACAAAACTTAAGTGGTAAAAATCATGTTTCCCGATATATTGCGCATCTTATGATCCTATCTTTTATTACAGTTGTTTTTGAGCTAAAATGTAACACAGCATATATATATATATACTCACTGTAGCCTGTTTTTTTTTTATCAAACATGTTTGGGGCCAGTCAAGGGGTAATTAAACTGCACGATCAGTTATCGGTAATGATACATTGTTTATTATTGCAAATGTTTTTCATTTGTTTAATAAATCTCATAATGATGGCACATCAGTTATTTCTATCTCAAATGATTGGGGTCGGTCAGGGGGTTCTTGGCTAAAAATAAAATTATTATTGAAAAAAAATTGAGAAGTACTAGGCTGTGTAATTTTTTTTTTTTTTTTTTTTGTTCCTTTGCCTCCAACCCGCATTTTGAGTCGCCGGATCCACCTGATCCATGTGCTCTGGGACCTCCCACGTTACAAATTAAGCACTGGATAACACACACACTCACACACACCTGAAGGGGTTTATTCTGAGATAACACACACACACACACACACACCTGAAGGGGTTTATTCTGAGATCACAAACGGCTGGACATACATTATCCCACTTAAAAACTTCACCACAGAGGGACTTTAAATCTGATTTGATGTGTGTGTGTGTGTGTGTGTGTGTGTGTGTGTGTGTGTGTGTAGACGAGGCCAGAGAAGATCTGCTCAGTCTGACTGCGCTGCTGGACTGCTGGTGGTTCCTCATCGAGTGTCCGGATCACACGCTGGCGGATGTTCAGGGGTTTCTTCGCGAGTCTCTGTGTGTTTCGGTGCTGGACGTCGACCCGCGGGTCATCGCTGACCCGACTGACCTCAGGCTCTTCCACTGGGACCAGAGATCCCCGTTCCAGGCGCTGTTGAGCGTCCAGTGCAGGTGAAGACCTCAGTGAACATAAATGCACAACTTTAAAGGAGATTTTCTCAATGTTTACATTTTTTTGCTCCTCAGATTCCAGATTTTCAATAGTTGTATCTCGGCCAAATATTGTCCTATCATAACACACCACACATCAATGGAGAGATTATTTATTCAGCTTTCGAATGATATATAAATCTCAATTTCCAAAAATGTACCCATGTGACTGGTTTTGTGGTATGACTATAATTGAACAACATATTCACGATCTTGAGAACCAATCAATCTCTTCCAATCACTCTTTGTGTTTTCCTCCTCCACAGGGACAACCTGCGTTTGCTGCAGTTCCTGCACTCGCTGTGTGACTTCCTGCCTGCGTCGCATCATATCCTGTTTCTGGAGACCCCGAGGTCACGCGGACCCGAGCCGGATCTGGGCCGGACTCTGGAGACGGAGATCAACACTGTCATACAGGAGCTGTCGCTCGTGCTCCAGTGTGGAGAGAGAGGAGTGACGGGACCGGAGGAGTCCGACGCCGAGAACTCAGAGCCGCTCCAGAGACGCAGGGAGGCGTGGCTTAGGGAGCGGGGGCGGAGCCACTCGAGGCTCCGCCCCCTGGTGGACGGCTCCGCCTACAGCAGACTCGTGGAGCGGATGATTGACAGACAGCTGGACACTGATGAAGTCGCTCTGATGGAAGCGGCTCGTCTGTAGGTAAAGGAACACGTCGCTGGTAAACTCGTGTAAACTAAATTGCTTTTGTTCCTCCGGTTTTTATATGGATAATGTTTGTATTAGTATGATAATGTAATGACTAGAGTTGGGAATCGAAAATTAATCGAATACTTGAGGTCAGGAATCGGATACTTGTTATAAAATTACAATTTTGATCCCTCTTATTGATTCCTTTTGTGAGCATTTCAATATGACTTTAAATCATTGAAGCGCGAGAGACTAATAAAATAAAATAACCCGTGTTACTTCGCATGTTCTCTAGGAAGGAAATGAAAGGCTGAGGCGGATATTCCCCGTGTGTTTGAGCTCGGCGTCGGCCCGCTCCGCTAACACTTCTGTGGCGTTTCCACACGACCCATCGGTCCCGCAGGGAGACTCGTGATGAACGATCATCCATATCTGTCTGTCCTTTACCTACAGGAAATATTTGTGTTGTTTCATGTGGACAATAAATAGTTGCAAAAGCTTTTTGTTTTCCGTTGAAGACTTTACACATGTATTCAAAGTTGTAAAGAAAGCAAATATTATTGGACTACGTTTTACCCAAATATACTGTTTTATTCTCTCTACTTCAAAATGTCTCATTTTATTCAGTTTAGCAAATTTACAAATGTGTGTGTGTGTGTGTGTGTGTGTGTGTGTGTGTGTGATATATACACAGACACACACACTATGTACATACACACACACACACACATATCTACATACATACACACACCTATATATATATATATATATATATATACAAACACACATATACATACATACACACCTATATGTATATATACACAGATATAATATATATATATTCACACACACACACACACATATACATACAGATTTTTGTAAAGCATCACTGTTAAATGCAAATGGTTCTGACTCGCATAAATTTCAGTTTGTTCGGTGCTATTGCATCAAATGTTTCATTATTTTCAGTGTGTGTTTACTGTAGCTATTTCTGTCCAGTAATCACCCCCATGATGTGATGTTTAATAACAGTCCACATGCGTTCACTTAATCTGTGCACTTCATTTCATCTGCCAGACTCTCTGACACCGACAAGATAAACCGTGTTCTCAGACCAGAGCAAATATTCATAACAATCATCCTCTTCAAGTGTCCTTCTCGCAGCTGCCAGCGTTGCCATGGAAACCAGCATCCGTCTCCGCCTGGAGATCGAGCCTGAGATCCGTCACAATGGTGAGTGTGTGACGGTCTTGTAATGGTTTTATTTTTTGAAGAATTTCTTTGTCGCATTTATTAGTCGAAAAAACTGCATTTTCACTGTAATAAGTTTCAGTTTGACTATTTAAAGACTATACATTAAAAATATTATATATATATAAATGCATAAAACACACACATATATCTGGTTCACTATCAATTCAAAAGTTTGGGGTTATTATTATTTAATTTGTTTTATTAATTAATTTTTTTATTCAGCAAGGACACATTAAAGTGACAGTAATGTATTCACTGTATCAATAAATACCTATGGTTGTGTTGTTCTCTACAAAGAGAGTGGGAAAGTAAGCAGATCTAGTCTGTATGCAGTGACGCTTTTCTTCCATGAAATGCGAGATACCTCTAGTTGTGTTTTCGTATATTACGACTGTGAATAACGACTATGATTTGATCACCGTACATAACGACTATCAGTTTTAGTTTGACTAATTAAAGAGTATGCATTAAAAATCTGTATATAAAAAACTCAATATTTTATTACATGTATCATGTTTCCAAGATATTGTAATAAATTAGAAATGTATTCTTTTTTTATTTATTTTTTCTGTGTCCTTAATATCACTTTCCACAAACATGGCAGAGCAAAAAACTAAAAAGCCAGTTCCCTAATGACATTATCCTGCAGGAAGTGACATCATTTCGTTTGTTCAACCAGTTTGATCAAACTATGGCACGGATCAGTTTGAGATCAAAATGAAAATCCTGAGCAATGACTGACTTTGGCTCAACATTGTTCATTTTCTTGTAATTCGGTAAATAACCAAGTTGTAATTCATAAAGTAGCTAGTCTAATATAGGGGACATCAGAGACTTATTTAAAGCAACACTGATCTGAGAGAATATTACATTAATGTTAATCCGCTTGTTAGTCTGTGAACCCCTGCTGGAAGATGCTGGAATTACACCATTGGGGCAACAAGCATCTTTCTCCATTGACAGCCACTCAAAAGCAATTGCGTATTCTAATTAAATACATTTTTATGCAACATATACTCCACAAATATTTAACTTAAAAACATTTAAAGTGTTTCTGCCCGTCCGTTTAAAACGTCACAGTCGAGTACAGGACAGATGCTTTATGATGTGACTTCATGTGTGCAGGTTTTTGCAATATTTTTATTACCTAGCATTTTTTTTTTAAAATAATTGGCTCAGTAGACTTGAAATATGAAAATGTTCTTCAGCATATGCAGCATTTAATAGGTTATGCCATTTGATTATGCGTCACAGCCATGAGAAAACACACACATTTACACCGTACCGTAATGAGAGACAACGTGAGACAGATCCGAAGCCGAGGATGCTTTCCATCTGCGAGCTTCACTACTGTGTGTTCTTTAAAATACAAAGCAATTGAGGTGTGTGTGTGTGTGTGTGTGTGTGTGTGTGTGTGTGTGTGTGTGTGTGTGTGTGTGTGTGTGTGTGTGTGTGTAAAACAATATTATATATTTAAATATTTATAATGTAATACATATTTAAAAAATCTTATATCAAATTGTAATATACATATATATATATATATATATATATATAACAATTTAATTTACTTTTTAAAATATATATTTAAAAAAAATATTAAAAAAAATATTAATACTGTACAATTTTATAATAATATTTAAAAATACTATATATATATATATTACACTATAATATATATAAAAAAATTATGTTGAATGTTAAAAGATTCATATATTTTATATACAGTATATAAATATATTAATATTTTAACATTTAACATAATATTTTAAAATATATTATAGTGTAATATATATATATATATATAATATTATAAAATTGTACAATATTAATATTGTTTAATATAGATTTCACAATCTGATATTTTTTCAATATATATATATATATATAATACACTATATTATATACTTGTATATAAAATTATTATCTAAGGATTTTAAAACATTTTAGATAATAATATTATATATATGTATATAATATAGTATAAGAATATATATATATATAATATAGTGTAAGAATATATATATTTAAAAATCTTATATTAAATTGTAAAATAAATATATAAATATTGCAATTTATTGTTTTTTTAAATATATATTTTTAAATAATAATATTATTTTTTTTAATTAATTTGATTATATTTCCTGACTTTTTTAACATTTGTAGTACACTATTTAATAACATATATTATAATATTTATTTTGATTTGTGGATGAAATTTAACCTGAAAATTGATGTCTAGTGAGATTCCGATATATTGAGTGTGTGTGTGTGTGTGTGTGTGTGTGTGTGTGTGTGTGTGTGTGTGTGTGTGTGTGTGTGTGTGTGTGTGTGTGTGTGTGTGTGTGTGTGTGTGTGTGGTAAAATGTGCAGCTGTGTGTAGAAAGAGGAGAAGAGTGACGACTCGATTCATAAAAACTATCAAGATCCAAAAGACAATCATATAAAACAGTGTCTTCCGTATGAAACCTTTCAACAACAACAACAGCTGATCACACACACATCAGATATTCGCTGATCACACACACGTCAGATATTCCCGTTAACCGCTAAAAGTCCTCAGTTCAGACTTTCCTGGCGCCCTCGTGTCTGATGATCTTGTATGTGATCCAGTAAAAGACGTTAAAGATCAGGAACACCATCGGGAACGCGGCTCGGGAGATGGTGTCGATACGCTTGGCTCGGTCCACAAACTTCTTCCGGTTCGGTTCCGAGTCCTTCGGGATCGACGGCTCCTGGATGGCGTTGGTCGCGGGGCTTTTGCTGTAGCCGGAGAAGTGCAGGCGGCCATCTTGTAACTCTTCCTCCTGTGTGTTCAGAATACAGAGGGAATTTGTGTTATAAGCGGATAATGTAGATCCAGCCGGTTGTTATCTCAGAATAAACCCCTTCAGGTGTGTGTGTGTGTGTGTGTGTGTGTGTGTGTGTGTGTGTGTGTGTGTGTGTGTGTGTGTGTGTGTGTGTGTGTGTGAGATCTCAGAATAAACCCCTTCAGGTGTGTGTGTGTGTGTGTGTGTGTGAGATCTCAGAATAAACCCCTTCAGGTGTGTGTGTGTGTGTGTGTGTGTGTGTGTGTGTGTGTGTGTGTGTGTGTGTGTGTGTGTGTGTGTGTGTGTGTGTGTGAGATCTCAGAATAAACCCCTTCAGGTGTGTGTGTGTGTGTGTGTGTGTGTGTGTGTGTGTGTGAGATCTCAGAATAAACCCCCTTCAGGTGTGTGTGTGTGTGTGTGTGTGTGTGTGTGTGTGTGTGTGTGTGTGTGTGTGTGTGTGTGTGAGATCTCAGAATAAACCCCCTTCCAGGTGTGTGTGTGTGTGTGTGAGATCTCAGAATAAACCCCCTTCAGGTGTGTGTGTGTGTGTGTGTGTGTGTTATCTCAGAATAAACCCCCTTCCAGGTGTGTGTGTGTGTGTGTGAGATCTCAGAATAAACCCCCTTCAGGTGTGTGTGTGTGTGTGTGTTATCTCAGAATAAACCCCCTTCAGGTGTGTGTGTGTGTTATCTCAGAATAAACCCCCTTCAGGTGTGTGTGTGTGTGTTATCTCAGAATAAACCCCCTTCAGGTGTGTGTGTGTGTGTGTTATCTCAGACAGAAAATAAACCCCCTTCAGGTGTGTGTGTGTGTGTGTTATCTCAGAATAAACCCCCTTCCAGGTGTGTGTGTGTGTGTGTGTTATCTCAGAATAAACCCCTTCAGGTGTGTGTGTGTTATCTCAGAATAAACCCCTTCAGGTGTGTGTGTGTGTGTGTGTGTGTGTGAGATCTCAGAATAAACCCCCTTCAGGTGTGTGTGTGTGTTATCTCAGAATAAACCCCTTCAGGTGTGTGTGTGTGTGTGTGTGTGTGTGTGTGTGTGTGTGAGATCTCAGAATAAACCCCCCTTCAGGTGTGTGTGTGTGTGTGTTATCTCAGAATAAACCCCTTCAGGTGTGTGTGTGTGTGTTATCTCAGAATAAACCCCTTCAGGTGTGTGTGTGTGTGTGTGTGTGTGAGAACTCAGAATAAACCCCTTCAGGTGTGTGTGTGTGTGTGTGTGAGAACTCAGAATAAACCCCTTCAGGTGTGTGTGTGTGTGTGTGTGAATCTCTAGACATTTTCATGCCTTAAAATATCTTGAATGTAACTCGACACCCTTGCCTCATTTAGTATGCGTGGTTCTATGAATATGCAAATGAGCCCCGCCTCCACTCACTCCCTCACTCACTCAGAGCTCCACTGGTTGCATCACACGTTGATTAACGAGCTGTAAGGAACAGCTGGAGGGAGATGATGTTCGCTCAGTAACTGTAACGTCTTCATCTGTGTTCAGTCAGTCTCAGGTGTTTCTCTCACTGAGGCGCCGTGTGTCTGGTTTGAGGATTAGGATTATTATCGTCTTTCTTTAGTGCCGTGTTTAAGTTTGGTTTACAATACAGTCTTCAGTCTTCTACCATCAACTAACAACGAGCAATGTACTTCTTTTTTTTTACAATATCATTTTTAACATTATTAAGAGGCCTCATATCTCTTTGCCTTGATCATAATAAACTATTATATGATGCTTTATGTGAGGAACATTCTTTTAACATGTTTCCTTTATGATCATATAGATTCAAATATATGAAATCATATGAAAATACATTACATCAAGTTTGAGCGAATAACAACTTAAATTTGTTCCTCACAGAAAGCAGCATATGACAATTATATATAAAGTATGTCATTTTTATAAATTATGTGTTTTATAAAATTTACTTTAGAAGTAATTAGAATTAATTTAAGTATTTTATTATAATACATACTGCACACACACATGTCTGTGTGTAATTTTTATTTTATAAATATTGTTTTATAATATATTTATAAAAACATATATATATATATATTATGTGCTGTAATTCACAATTTTATCAAATTTACTTTAGAAGACTAAATCATGTAAAAAAATATACATTTACTTATTTTATTATAACACACACAGTATAATATATATATTATATATACATACATGCATACACACAAATATATATAATGCATGTAATTTTTATTTGATAAATATTAATATTATTTTATAATATATTTTATCATTTAAATTTATCAATTTAATACATGATTTATGTGTTGTAATTTATAATAAAATCAGAAATTATAAAAATGATTTTTTATTTTATAATATATTTATAAAATTAATATATATTTTTATGAATTTAATTCATAATTTATGTGCTGTTATTATAATATAATTATTTAAAAAATATTTGTCCTTTTATTAAAATATGTCTATTAAATTTAATTTGTATTTAAATTTTATATATATATTATTATTTATTTATTTACCTAGAAAATTTAGTATATTAAAGCAGCGTTTTAATTTGTTCATGAAACATTTTTTTATATACTGAATAATAACACAGGTTGACCAATGAACATTTTGAACACAAATAAATCCTTGAATGAGTTTCGAATTAATTCACAGAAATAAATCAAACTTACCAACTCTAATGGAGAATTTGCAATCATGTATTAGCATATTATTTTAATTCGCTAATCAATATTTTACCAGCTAATTACCATTAATAAGCAGCAGTAAAGTCCAACTTAAAAAAAAAAATGCATGAATTATCATTTATTATTTTTTATATATTTTTTGAATGATCATTTATTATTTTCAAATTTTTTATGCATGAATTAGCAATGGATGAATGATCATTTATTATCACTCACACATGTTTGAAGCATCATGACTCATATTAGACTTCATATGAGACATGATGCTTCAAACATGTGTGAGTGATAATAAACGATCATTTTGATGCTATATTAGTGCAATAATTGTATGATAGTGTGTTTGTACATGTAACTGAACGGAAGCTTCTTCTGACGAACATCTCGTTAGCGTTCCAGAGAGGAAATAAACACGAGTGAACGACGACAAGCTTTAATCACTGGATAAATTATTCCTTTAATGTTATTTTTGTCCCGTTGGAGATTCATTTCAGCCCCAAATATGAGCAAATCTTGCACGTGTTTGTGAATAATGAATGAGTAAACAAACTGGCGCGCTGGAGATGTTGAAGTAAAGCGTGTGAGTGATCTGTAATTGACTCTGGTGTTAATGCGCTCCTCGTTAAAGCGGCCGGCGCTAATGTCGTTTTTAAACGAGTGTCTGTCTGGGATATGATCGTGTCTTCAGTCACACACTGCAAAATGCTTTTCTTACTCAGTGTTTTTGTCTGGTTTCCAGTCCAAATATCTAAACATTCTTAAATCAAGATGGATCTACTAAAGTAGTAAAATGCCATTAGATGTTATGTCTTGTTATCGGGGGGAATTTTTTGCTTAAAGCAAGCTTATTTTGCTTATTTCTGTTTGAATTAACATTATTTTTTTTACCCCATTGGCAGATAATTTTGTTTGTTTTAAGCAAAATCTCACTTCCTTTTCAGTTTCATTACAATAGGCCAATTTAATAAAAAGTTATTATAATTTTTAGAATATTCTTTATACCGTTTGACCAAAAGGTGGCGCTGCCCCGAAATGTTTTGAGTAGTGTCAGGGCATGGTGCCGATGACACACACCGAGATTCGTAACGATACGGCAAAAAAATCGTACGTTCATAAAATGTACGTTAAAAAAATGGCCGACGCCCAAAATTGTCGATATGGGAAAGTTGGGTATTGTTCGACTCGGCGTGTTATAAGCAAAAAGAGCCATTTTACATATCTCCTGACCACTAGGTGGCACTGTGCCGAAACTGTGCAGGAAGCCTCAGGTCATGGTTGTCAAAACACACACCAAATTTGGTCAGGATACGCTAAAGCGTTGCGGAGATATTACCTAGCGTCCATTATGGCGTGATCTTCGTCTTGTGGGATTTGTTTGCGCGTTCAAGAACGGTTTGACGAATCAACTTGAAAACAAGAAATAATATCTTATGGCATTTTACTACTTTAGTAAATGCTTCTTGATTTAAGAATGTTTCGATATTTGGACTGGAAACCAGACGTAAGTCCTGCAGGAATACGAGTGTGTTGCGGTGTGTCGTACCTTCGTGAGTCGCCTCTGCCGCCGCTTGAGCCGCAGGAACTCCCTCTGCTGTCTGGAGACGAAGTTCACGCCGGCGTACTCCAGCAGGGCGGCGAACACGAACAGCAAACACACCGCCATCCAGATGTCTATCGCCTTCACATACGACACCTAACACACACACACACATCGCATATTCATTCATTTATTCATTATAATACGTTTTTATAATATTTTATATATGATTTCAATATTATATATATATATAATTTTTATGTATATATATATATATATATATATAATATTTTTTGTGTATATATATATATTTATAAAATAACTCAATTATATATTTATTTATTATATATATATAAATATATTTATAATAATATTTTAATACTTTTTATAATATT